>JACAFV010000124.1:55654-103115 GCA_014635975.1 Plectosphaerella sp. P0831 | reverse complement strand
GGGGGCCTGAGACAATGCCGAAGCTTAAAAAAGAGCGGTTGCCTCCTTTTCTCCAGGGATGTCGGCGGGAGCGGGATGTCGATCGGCCAGCAATACGGCGTTCCGGGGGGCGTAGTGCTGTGTGATAGATGCGCTGCGCCTGCTTCCGCGGCCGCCGGACCCAGTAAATAAGATGCGAGCTCACTCTTTCCGGGGGGGTCAACCCGTGCGTGCAAGGGGAGCTGACAGGCTGCAGGATCCTCTCCTTGTGGCCTCGATTCAGGTACGATTTCGCGCCAGCGTCGTGGACTTTGGACGACGGGGAGCGAAGTGAAAGTTGGTAAAAGATGAAAATTGCATGTTCCCCACTAGCACCTTCTATTATATCAATTCAGTATGCCCAGTGTGCAGTCGTAAGCTTACCTTAGGTACCTTAGGATGCCGTGCCGGGTGTGGCTTGGCTGACCAGCGCTGTTACGCGTCCCTCTCGTCGTTTCGGGCTCCCAAACGTGCCCGTACCGCGTCTAGGAGGGGAAGTAGCTCAATGAATATTCCATTCTGGGTGACCCTCAGGGTCTTGTCCCATTCCAGCCTTCTCTCGGCACTGCCGTCGCCAAGGCCAGAAAGGGGTACACCTACAACACAGGAGAGGAAAATGCTCCTGGGGACCTCAGGGTACACTGCTCGAGGTAGGAAGTACAGGTATCAAACATTTTTGTCCCAATTGCCCTCAAACACACGTCAGCCCAAGTCGCTCGGGCTCGGCTGTCTCCCCGACGTTGACAAAATCCATGACGGAGCGGCAGATTGGGAAATGGGTCGCGTGGCAGTGCAGCCCATGCCATTTCGGGCATCACTCGTACAGGGAGTACAAAGGTACTTGAGTGCCGTACCGCCTCGAGGGAGCCGCCAGCCTCTCGGCCTCTGCCCTCTGCCCTCTGAACCGCTGGCTCGCTGCCCGCGCGTTCCCTTCCCGAATCTGAATGTAACTAGGCGCCCAGCCACCCAACTCGGTGCCACGGCCGTACACCCTCTTCCTTCTCGGCGTAGCCCTTTCACCTTGCGCAGCGGTACCCGGACCAGCAACATGCCTGTAGACCCCGCCCGTGTTTCCAGCCGCCTCAACCTGGGGTGGTGCGGGCACTGGTGCCAATGCCGTAGACTCAAGTCCAGACACTGGACGAGTGCGCCTGCCTGAGCTAGAGCGAAACACCTTAGCTGACACCCCAGTAACGCGAAACCAGAACGAAATGATAGATGCCCGTGATGCCGATGAAAGAACGCAATGCAATGTATTTACCCTTTCCCCAAACAAAAAAGACAGAGGCCAACGACGACCAAACAAATGTATGTACAGGTTTTCAGAGCATCATCGTCGCCCCTACTACCGTCCGTACCTTCCCGACGGGGTGCGGGCAACATCCGGCCCGTCAGGCTTCTTTCCTTCTTTACGGGCCTCGTCGCATCGGCTGACTGACATCAGATCAGGTTGCCTCTTGATATCCGTGCCGCCCCATCCTTCCAAAGCCTGCCGCGAAAACCAAACACGTGTGAGCCCAACGCCGCTGAGACCAGTCTTTTCCTCGCGTCAGACGCACGCGCGGATCCCTCAAACTCCAGGCGCCCTTCGTGAATTTTCAAGAACAAACGGATTGGCCTTCTGCTGGGCAATCAAACTGAACAGCAACAAGAGAAAGGTAGAGTGTGTGAGACCAGGATGAGCGGTGGCATGCTGAAGACGTATCAAACGAAATCACGCCATGCAACGCCCGCCCCCTTGAGTGCCCGAGTGTAGAGTGTGCGCCGTAAGCGTGCGTGTGCGGTGTAATGTCATGTTCCATGGCTGAGTGTGTTGTTGTTGCTCCAGAGTGATCCAGTCGATTATGCGGGTGCGGAAGTGGCCGTCGTTCTATTAATCGTCATGTTTGGCCACGGTCGCGAATTGCGGTCCATCCAATCACCCTTCGTATCCAGTCGAGGGCGGCCCTCCTCGATGACGAGGCATCGGGTGCCTACTCGTAGTCGTCGTAGTCGTCCCGGGCGCTGATCTGGTCCAGGGTCTTGTGCGCATCCGT
Source organism: Plectosphaerella sp. P0831 (assembly GCA_014635975.1). NCBI lineage: Eukaryota > Fungi > Ascomycota > Sordariomycetes > Glomerellales > Plectosphaerellaceae > Plectosphaerella > Plectosphaerella sp. P0831. The sequence continues at coordinate 101,061 of JACAFV010000124.1, read as the reverse complement.
GATGCCAAAGTGAGGGGCCACCTTCTTGGCCCACTGGCGGGTCAGGATGGAAACTGGAATGCTTGTCAGTTGCCAGGTCTTGTATGAGCGAACGGGAAGGCGACATACCCTTCAGGAATTTCTTTCCGGCGTACTTCTTGAAGAACGCTTCATGCACCACGGGGCGGGCGAGGTAGTCGATCATGAGGCGAACGACAGGCTCGACCTCGTCCTCATTGTAGCCGGCATAGTAGGCGATGGTGGCATTCTACAGCGACCTTGTCAGTCTCGTCCTTCCTCAACACACGTCGAGTGCGACTTACCCATTCGCCACGGTCCAGGATCAGACGGGCCAGGTACATAGCACCGGCCGCGACGTGGCTCGGCCGGAATGCGAGGAAGCGGTGATCCAGCAGGCAGATCTCGGTCAGGTACTTTCCAATGGTCCGGCACTGGATATCGTAGTTGTCCGCCTTGGAGATGCGACGAAGGAAGTTCATGGGGTTGGGGTAGCTCAGGTCGTAGTGCAGAGCGCTCAGGATGAACTGCTCGGCCTCGAGAATCTCGGCCTCGGTGAAGCCGTCGTCGGAGATCTTGCGGAAGTTACCGACGTGGGGGGACATGACCTCCTCGTACTTGGCGGCAATGAACATGGCGGCCATGCCAACCAGCTGGAGACGATCCAGCTGGACGACCTTCTCCGACAGGAAGCGGTCGACCAGGTTGATAGCGAGGAAGAGCGTCTCGGGGAGGAGGCTGAAGCGGGTGTGGACCTCGATCAGCCAGTCGACGAGGATGCCGCGGGTCTTCCACTCAAGCTCGTCTTGGTGGTCCATGTAGTTCGGGTTGGGAATCGACTTGCACTCCAGGTCCCGCAGGTACTCGAAGATCTCGGTGGCGTACTCGGCGACCATGAGCGGGTCGTCAAAGTCCTCCGCATCCAGGTTCTCGACACCGACGGGGAGGCCGGTCCTGGGGTCGATGGCCGCCTCGACCTTCTCCTCCTCCTCGTCCTCGCTCTTGAGCTCCTCCAGCTCGATCTTAGGCAACTTGGTGGTGCGGGCCTTCTTCTGCGCGGGCTGGTTCTCCTCCTCGAAAATAGGCTCCTCCTTCAAGGCAACGGCCGGTGCGGCGGCCTTGGGCTTCGAGATCAGGGAGCCGGGGCCGGCGCGCTTGGGGGCGGCGGTCTTGTTCGAGTCCTTGGCGGCGAGGGTGGTGCGGGACGAGGCGGTGCGCGACTGCGACTTTTGGACGCCGGTGGGCTGCGCAGCCTTGGAGACGAGGCCGACGGCGGCCTTCTTTCCCACGGCAGCCTTGACCTTGCCGACATTGCTGACATCTCCCAGCACGTCGCGCTTGCCGATCGCGCCTGTGGCGGCGGAGACGGTCGATCTCTTCGTCTGGAGAGCCTTCTTGGGCTGTGCGAGGTCATCGGGACCACTGGCGGCGGATTTGGCACGCGTCATACGCGTGGTGGCAACGTTTTCGTCATTCTCGTTCGAGACGAGGCGAGCGGCGCGAACAGGCCGACCCTGCGAAGAGGAGGTCAGCAAAGGGGCACCTTGGAAGTGCGATGCACCGGGTCGGGGGTGCGAATCGATGCTGGCTGTGGGGAGTGCGGCTGGACTTACGCCGGGCATTTTGGCGGTTGATATCGAAGACTCGTGGTTGTGTTTGTTGGTGGTGTAGGAGGCTAGGTCTAGAGGGGGAGGTTGGGGTCAGTTATTGACGCGTCAAAGGGGTGAGAAACGTGGTAGGCGGATGTAAACAGGAAGGTGCCGGAGAAGGAAGCGGATCGGTTTGGTTTGCGGCCGGGGAAGGTTTGGTATCGAGGCAGGCATACCAGAGCTCTGACAGAAGGGCGGAGAAGGACGCGGGTCTGAGATGGTTGCTTTGCAGAGGGCTTAGTCCGGGACCCCGAGAGCAACACGCGTGGCAATGACACCCAATTCGTGACGATGCGAAGAAGGAAAAGGCAATAGACAGGCTGGCGATGCAAAGGTGTGTCGAGAGGACCGGGCTGGGTGGAGGGAGAGGAGGTGCAAGTCGGGTGGGAGGATGTTGTTTTCCTCGAGGGATGCAGTGGAAAGACAGGACGTGATGTGGATGTGGAGGATTTGGAGGTAGGTGGGAAGTGGGCAGTGGATACCGCACCGTAGCGGGAGCGGACACGCCCAGCTTGGGCGACCGTGGTGGGGAACGTACCGTGTCGGCGACCTATGGCGGGAGGTTCGCGGCTCGCGACTGGAGCTGGGGAGAGGCTGGATGCTGGTCACTGGGGATACCGTACCGTGCCAGGCCAATCGACGATGGTAGCCGGGGCGCGCAAGCAAAAACTGTGCGTGTTTCTTGGCGGGCCTGTCGGGACGACTGTGCTGTGCTGTGATGCGAGTAATACAGCCGGTTGCTTCTCGACGCTATGCCTGCGGTGCTGTTGTGCAGATGCAGATGATGCAGATGTGATGCGGCGGGTGATTGATGCGTGGTGATTCAATGGCTGGCTGGGCAGGAGGAAAGTGACTCGGAGGAGACCTGGAGGGAATGCGTTGCCTGGCTCGAGGGGTGTCGTGACGCGAACGCGTAGCGGTAGATGAGTAGGTGGCTTGCGTCAATGAAGCTCCAGAGCTGTTTCGGAACTGAGATGGACTCAAGGCCAGGCCTGAGAAGAGCAGAGGAATGAAGACTGGTTGTCAGAGAAAGAAGGTTAGATGTCCGTTCAGCGATGCTGATGTCTTCCGTGGTAGTCAGTGGTGGGATGTGATGCACTTTCTAGACGTGAGGGAACAGCCTTCTCTTTGCACAGCGGCACAAATCCAATGGGGGACTGGGGACGCGGGACGGACATGGACAGCCTGGTCAGCACAGCGCACCTGCAGGGAGCATAGCAAACAACACTGGCAACCACGGGGCAACAGCCTTCCCATTGGCCACTGTCACGAGGCGCCGCCCCACCCATCGGGTCCGTGGACGTGACGTGTTTGCAGCGCGGTTGCAGTGGCTTGACGCGATGGAGACAAGCCACTTGGCCGTTTGTCAGCGCCACCTCACGTGCCACAATCCGTCTTCGTCGGCAGAACATCGGCTCAACGCTACGACCAGAGACAGGAAGGCCGAAATTTGTTGGATCTCGTTCGACGTCCCTGGATAGCTTCAGCGACCAAGCAGTGTGTGTAGGATCGTGTCTGTCCACCCACCGCCCAACTGAGAGGCACGGACACCCGACCTCGTCGCCGCAGACCTCTGGACAACTATAGGTCTCTCTCTACACTTTTCCGATCACCTCAGCCTGAATGGCAATGCTGCCCTGATCAGCACATCCGAACATTTCAACATCGCCATCTCCCCCGTCGAGGCCAGGCGCCTTCTTCCAAAAAAAATCCTCCGTCATGGCTCAATCACGGGTGCTGATGGCCGCTCCTCGGACACCGAGTCTCTGGAGCTGCGCCATGGCCCTGCGACCTGCCTTTACTCGCCAGTTCGCCTCGGTCGCGACACCGCCATCCACGTCCGATTCCTTTGCCTCCCCGCCGCCCGCTGTCGTCGTCTCCGGCAACGCAGAGATCATGCGCACCTACAAGCCCCGGACGCCCGGTGTTCGTCATCTGAAACGCCCCATCAACGACCACCTGTGGAAGGGCCGCCCATACCTGCCACTGACGATCCCGAAAAAGGGCCACGGCAAGGGTGGCCGCAACTGCACCGGAAAGGTGACCGTCAGGCACCACGGTGGTGGCCACAAGACGAGGATCCGGACGCTCGACTTCCACCGCTTCAGCGGCGGTCCCCAGCTCGTCGAGCGCATCGAGTACGACCCCGGTCGTAGCGCGCATATTGCCCTCCTGACGCACCAAGGCGACGGAGCCAAGAGCTACATCGTCGCCTCCGAGGGCATGAGGGCGGGCGACATTGTGCAGAGCTACCGCTCCGGCATCCCCAAGGACCTTATGGACCTCATGGGCGGCGTCATCGATCCCGGTATCCTCGCCGCCAAGACCGTCTGGAGAGGCAACTGCCTGCCCATGCACATGATTCCCATCGGCACCACCGTCTTCAACCTGGGCTCCCAGGCCAAGGGTGGCGCCGTCTTCTGCCGCAGCGCCGGCACGCACGCCATTGTGCTCTCCAAGGACGAGGTCACCAACGACGACGGCACCAAGGTGACTGGCAAGTACATCACTGTCAAGCTGCAGAGCGGTGAGACCCGCAAGGTCAGCAAGGATGCGTGCGCCACCATTGGCGTCGCGAGCAACCCGCACCATCAGTTCAGGCAGCTCGGCAAGGCTGGTAGGAGCAGGTGGTTGAACATCAGGCCCACCGTCCGTGGTCTGGCCATGAACTCTGGTATGTTTGCGTTCCATCATTGTCATCTTTGGAGAACAGCTTCTAACATGTCGCAGTTGACCACCCTCACGGTGGTGGTCGTGGTAAGTCGAAGGGTAACCGTCACCCCACGAGTCCCTGGGGCACACCGGTAAGCATTAGCTCCTCCACAGCACCCTCTCACGGCGACATGCTAACAGCCAGGACAGTCCAAGGGTGGTTACAAGACTCGCACGAAGAGCAACTACAACAAGTGGGTGGTCGATCCTCGCCCGCGCAACCACGGCCAGAGGCGGGAGAAGGGTGGTTCGTCGGCTTAAGTCGTGCAGCCGTAGCGCTCGCCATCTGTACCTATATATCTCGCCCCCATTGTAACATGTACCATATTGTACTTCTTGTCAATGTGCTTGTTTTCTATTGACTGCGGGATGTGGAGATGTTAGGTTCATGTGAGCCGTCATACTCCCGGGAGGATTTCCTGGCCGGTCGCAGTGAATCTGCTGGCAGGTCGGGCTGTTCCCGCAGTGCCTAGCCCGGCAGGACCACGAGAAGGAATGGGATCGCCTACGGTACGGCCTGGATGACCTCCTGAACAATCACCTGGCCCGAGGCCCTCCGTTCATCCCTTCTCGCCCGTCTCCAGGCCTCGAAACTGCTGAACATTCTCTGGTGTTGTCTTTCCGCATGCTCAATGCTGCTCATACGCCAGCCGACCTCCTCTGCGGCCAGGTAATCGGCAATGTTGTACAGGTGCAGCCTCATACTCTCGATCCTCTGCTTTTCCTGCTGCTTTTCTTCACGATATTGAGCCTCGGCCTCTTCTCGACGATGTCCTGTGCCAGAGGTCCTAGAACGACGGGCTCGTGGAGCCCCTCCGGCGACCCAGGTTATGAAGGAGAGAGCTCGGGAGTTGTTGCGGGTCATGATGGTAGATTGATTATGGGTGGTGGCGTTTTGTGGTGTATTCATTGAGTGTTTGGGATACAGAAGGTGGAGAGAGGCTTCAGCATGTCCTGTTGGTTCTAATAAAGACAATGCAACAAACAATATGAGTAGCTATGCGATGGACCACGGATTTGCCATGTGACGGCCAGTGTATTCATTAGCTACCTAGTAGTGACTGTGGCGGAATGTTCTATGACGGTTGAATCATTCATGGTATGTGACATGAGCGGAATCACCTGCAGGCAGAGTCGCTTTTGCGGCGGACGGCTGATTGACACGATGGACATGACATATGATGGATGTTTTAATAGAGAGATCCAGCCTTACTGGGTCGGACTCAGAGTCAGACTCGTGACGAATCATGGGATTTATGTCTTATGGCGGGCAGTCAGAGACAAATATGTTGAGTTGCAAGGACATCTAGGCAGAGTCAAGGTGACTGGAGGCACGCTGTTCGACGGCCAAGTCAATTACATTTTGCGACACTTTGAACCACTTCCCAATTTTAAAAGCCCCCCCTCAAAATATACATCACACAGAGGCAAACAGGTTGAGTGCAGGATGGATATGGAAATTGCAATCCCTTCCCATAGCGCGGTCACTATGCTCAGGGCGTGTACTTCAAACAATGATCCCGAGCAACATAGAGGGCCTAAAATAAACCGAGCGCCTAATTGCTTGAGTCATTTGATGCTCCTGTTTGATGGATTTGGTGGATACTCACTCGTCTGGCATCAGACGCCTGGCTCCTTACTCGGTTGTAGTTGTTGTATCTGCAAAAGTCAAAAAGACCCCCTCCGGGCATCCTGCTATGCAGGAATCCGAAGGGGTAGAAAATCCCCCGCAAGGGATTTTACTCGGCCTGGGAATTGAACCCAGGTGTAGGGCGCATCGGTGGCCGGCGGTCGTTTAATGGTGTCCTGGTCCACTGACTTAACCAGCTGGGCCACCGCGGCCCCGTTGGGATAGGAAGGAAGGAACGCATTTAAGTATCTGCCACGGGTGATGCCATGCCTCACCGGCGGACCATCGATATGCACACCTGAAGAACAAGGTGCACCAGCCGGTCTGATGTATTGTGATCCGCACTAGTCCTCGTCATCCACCTAGGAGCCATCACTGCCAAACATCACAGCAACTTCAACGTGTGGCGAGCTACTGTTTGCATTACAGTGCAAATATCTAAGCTGTGGTACCATGTCCTCCGCTCCAGCCAGGAAGGCCTTGGTGCTTGTTCCAGTTGGCACCATCTCAGATGCCGGGTACCTGCCCCGTCCGATGCCCATTTCAAGAAGCGCAACGGCGGCAGGTAGTCATGAATCCAAGCCAAACCCAGGGTCTCCCATCATGTGCCATGAGCGTACTCCGAATGTCCCCTCCACCCCAAGCAAATTCATGTGCTTTGTTTCCCAAGCCCCTGTCCCAACACACGAGCAGCCCCCGTGGTAGAGATCTATGTCTCCCCGGGGGTAATCTGAACCGTAAACAAGAAAAGCAAATAAGGAACTCCGAGCACCGACAATCGTGGAAACGTGGTCGAGGTTTTGTTTCCGCCGTGTCGAAATCCAATTGGGGAATATAAAGGTGGTAGATGGGAAGAAGAAATGTTGATCGTAAAAAGGTGTGTGGGCCGAAGATGAAGGTGGCCAGTTTATAGGTCCGTCATGGGAGTGTCCTGCAGTGTGGTGTGGTGCGCCGCTCACAGCGAGCCCATGCGCTCCTCGACGCTGCCCCAGTAGACAATGGGGCGGGGCTCGAGAATGTTGAGCTCGCTGCCGAAGCTCTTGCGCTCCTCGAAGAGGTCGACGACGGAAGGCTGGCGGAACATGATGCTGTTGATGGTCTCGACGGGAGAGGAGACGCTGCTGCCAAAGGAGTGCCTGTCGCTGCTGGCGCGGGAGGAGGTGGAGGGGCTGCGGCGGAAGGAGGTGCGCAGGGCGCTGGCCGAGAAGCGGGCGGTGATGGACTGGAGGCGAGGAGACTGCATGGTGGCTGATGAGTCGGGGACGAAGGTGGAGGTTTGACGTTTGTGTTGATGGTGATGAGTGCGAGATGTGTGATCGGGCGCTGCCTCGTAAAAAATGACCTCCAGGGACTTTGTGGTATTTTGTAGTAGGCAACGGCCGGTGGGTAGGTGGGTGAGACGGGTGGGATGTCGAAAAAACGTGGTAGTTGTAGTAACCGGTAGATGGAAGTGAGTGGTCCCGTTGTGGTTGCCCGAACGAACGACGAGAGAGAATGAGGGGCAATTTGCTGGCGTTTTAACGATAGGAACGCTGCGTCGACCACGGGGCGACGAGACAAGCGGGTTCGAGGTGCGGCAAGGGGGGCCCAGGTAGAGAATAGAAAAGTCCAATAGTACGCTGTACTACTGTCTTGGAAACGGAAATCAAGAACAGACAGGCCGGGACGACGAAAAGAAGGGTGGGTGTGGCGGCGGGAAGAGGAACGTAGGGGGGAGAAACAGGGCCAACCGGAGGAGGGGCACCGGGAGGGATGACTTCTTTTAATTCTCTGTGCTCTACTCTCTACTGGAGTAGGAGTAGATAGGGACGAGATGAAGCATGATCTCCCTCGGCCCCAGACAGACATGACGTCCGGCGGGCGGTCACGGTCGAGCCTCTACCTCAAACAGCAGCGCAGGGGACGGCCCCTGCATCTGCCACGGGAGACGAACCACGCTGGGGGTCCGCTGGGTCCACTGGGGGGCCCGCTGCAGGGGTTCTCCGTCCATCCCGGCGGCCCCCTCTCGGTGAGGTAAGCTGGAGGAAAGTCTGAAGCAGACGGGCGAGGCGAGGGGGCCTCCACACCACCCGGCAGAACTCGAACGTGCTCACCTCAGGGCGAGGGCGAGGGAGAGAGTGGCAGTGAACTCCCTTCAAGTTCAGGTGTCTTCAAGGGCATGAAGCTGGAGATTGACCATGTTCGAAAATAGATGCACCCTTAGTACGTACGCAAAAGCCAGCTTCTCGCACCTGCCCCTCCCCTTCCCACCAACGTGGCTCAGCTTCGAGTAGTTTGTCGCAATGAAGCACCCCAAAGTAACCCCGAGTCTTCCATTCTTCATGCCTCTCCTCCTTCTCTCGTAACAGATCATCGCCATCCATCACAAGGAACAAGGGGGCCAGGCCAGCCAAGGGGCATCAGACCATCCCTCAGAGTTGCGTAGCGTGTGATCGTCTGGTCTGCCAAGGGGGACAACGGTCCCAGGACCCCAGGGGCACTGTACAAGTACCCTCCCTTGCCCTGATCACCAAACATATACTTCCACTTCCCCTTCCCTTCCACACGCGGGCGGCCGAGTGTCAGGGGCCAGATCCGGCCGCCCGCTAGCCTGAACCTCCACCACAACAACTTGTCAGGCCCTGGAGGCGAGCCCTCGCACGGGCTGTTTCACCCGTCGTTTGCTGCGAAGAGTCAAGGCAAGGGGATCTGCCCTGCCCTGACATCCTTCCATCGCATCACATCCCATCAGTGTGAGCACCTGCGACTTGCCGGAGAATCGACCGGGGGTCCCGCCGGCGGGTCGCACCTCAGTTTCTCCCTCTGCGCACGTTTGTTTGCTGGCCACCCTCACGGCCGAGCAGGCTTCCTCTTCCATCCTCGTCCCGTCTTTCTCGTGCCTGGCTTCCTGCAGGGGCCTCCCCGGCGACGAGACGACACCCTGTACCATCCTGTGCCGTTGTGGGGCGCTAGCCAGGTACCGATGCACCGAACCGCTTAGTCATATGACTGTGAGGAATGTCAACACCACAGATTGACCCCTGTGATGCAGTGAACTCCGGCCCAGGGTCAACGGACAGCACAGGGCTTGACGCCAATATTTCCTCCTCCATCAATCAGTATGGCTGCTGATCCCCAGATCGTCTCAGGCCAAGTCTCTCCCGACTCTGCTCAAGCACTACCAAAGCCCTTGGGCAAGATCAATATCATCAAGGGCAAGGGCGAGCTTATAGGAGGCGGGGCAACAGGACTCGTCGAACGTCTCAAGTCAGGAGATGCTGTCAAGACCGCTTGGACAGGAAGACCCACGGAAGCAGACTGCAAGCGGGAGATAGCCGTCGAAGCTCAGATATAAGAGAGACTCGGAGCCCATCGCCGGCTCGTGCAGCTCAAGCACTGGGATCCAGCCACCTCGACATTGACACTCGAATACATGCCCCACGGCACGCTGAAAGACTATGTCACGAAGAATCGACAGAACATCACAGAAGCTCAGAGGCAACAATGGTCCCTTGAGGCCGCCGAAGCTATTGAATTTCTACACTACACTCCCGGGGTGTCATCCAAGCCGATGTCGGACCGCACAACTTCCTGCTAAATGCGAACCTCAGTCTCAGGATCTGCGATGTTGGAGGGTCATCTTTGGATGGCTCTCGGGCCCTGGTCATCGCAGGTGTGCGGTACAGATTACCGATGCCGGTCACGCGACCAGCGCAGCCGGCATGCATACAAGAGGACCTGTTTGCCTTGGGCTCGACCATTTACTTCATCGCCACCGGCTACGAGCCATTCTATGAACTGGGCGACAACGACAACGAGGTGCAGGAGCGATACAAAGAGGGAAAATTTCCCGACCTTGCTGGCGTCCCGTTTGGCGAGATAATCGCGCTCTGCTGGAGACAAGAAGCCGAGTCGGCCAAGATGGTGTTGCAACTTCTTCAGTGAGACGGAGTCCTAGCCTTTCTTCTTCCACCATATTGAATGTCAAGTCGACGTAGCAAGCCTCCCTCCCGCCATGCTGGGTGGCCTTCATGCGGCCTAATTTTTCAACCTACAAGCACTCACGGCACAAGAAACCACAACGACAGGGGCCGCAGGGTCGCCTCCCACTCACCCTGGAAACCACCTGAAGCTCCGCCCCCATCTTCCCTAGAATGCCAACCCCCCCCACAGCCAAGACCGCCCGTTACCCCCAGTGACCGTGACGCCGCCCGCCTCAGACACCATCCATCCCATCCTCACTCGTCATCCCCTTCCGTACAACATCACACACATCCGACATCAACGGCACGTCACTGCCGGACAACCCGCGCAGTTTCCTCCGCATCGTCCTCGTTTCTTCAGGCCAACCGCCTCTCCATTCCAGCTGTACATGACTACATACGACGTCGTCGTCATTACCCCGTCCACCTCTATCCAGGTGCTCTGCTCTGCTCTTCTCTGCTCGCTCTGCCATGCTCCCCCAATGCAACCGCATCAGATCCCGGGCTCACCACCACCCAGGGACCCGGCCCGTAAACTCGGCCGATGCTTGTGACAAAACGCCGTCGCTTCTAACCAATACAGCAATGAACAACGTAATAGTGAAAAATCCGGCCGTAACGACGTGAATGTCCCTCCTCTTGCCTCCCCCACCCGTTCATCGTACACCACCCTTAGTACCGGCCGTAGTCGGGCTTGTGGATCGTCGCGCTACGCCTAATGCTTTCCACCCACACCGAATCGTCCAGCATATCGCGCACCTGCGACGGGCTGACCGCGCTGCCTCGCCGGCTGTTCTCTCCCGACCCCGGCCTTGATCCGGACTCTTGCAGCTCAAAGCTAAACGCAGAGTTGGACGCGTAGTGTCCCGGCGAGGGCGGCACCGATCGTGGCGAGGCCAGCGGGTGCTGGTATGCTCCTCCAGGGGAAGGCGGGTCCGAACCCGACCAGCTTCGGTGATGTGTTCGCAACGCCGCGTCCTCGACGCTGAGCATTGCCGACTTGCCCTTGCCCGAAGGCCCTGGCGTTGCCGACGACTGTTGCTGCTCGTCTTCCCCGTCGTCCACAAAGATGTGCGGGATCTCGAGTTGGGGGATCGCCGTCATGCGGGCTGAGTTCTTCCGCTCCATGTGCCGCCTGAATTGTCTCGAATAGTACCTGTTCCTTCTTGTTAGTTGCTGTTCAGCCCGAACTACCGTCATGGCGCGACTTACAGAGTATCAAAGAAGCCGAGCACGATCCGCCGCCGCACCTCCTCGTCGACACGCTGCAGCTTTGCCCGCCGGCGCAAAAACTCGTCAAGTCTACAAGTCGTGTTAGCCAACTTTCCTCTGTCTCATGAGTCCCTTGTATCACCCACCTCAGGCTCTTGCTGTCGTTGATGATGTTGTAATGCGCCAGGATCATGAGCACCTCGCCAAACGCGATGCCCTTGTCTGGATCGGCCGAGACCATGACTTCCTCGAAGAACAGGTTGAACCGGCGCCGCCGCTCTCGCACCTTGATCGGGTCGATCTCAGCGATCCTCCGGTTCAGCCGGTTGAGGTCGAGCCCGGCGTACGCCGCGCTCGTCGTCGCGATGGACGCGTGCCTCGATGTTGGCGGCTCGTTGCGAACCTCCTCGAGGATGCGGCTGACCGAATCTTCAGGATCGTAGATGCGCATCTGGAAAACTCCCGAAAGCTCCCCCAAGAGTCGTGGGAACGCCTCCTTGCTGATGAAGCCCGTGCCCGCCGGGTCCACGCTTCGCCAAGCTTCCTTGAACCGCCGGATCTCGTCTCTATCGACCGCAGCGATGCCGCTTGACCTTTGGTAAACATAGCTGAAGCTCTCGTAGATGAGAGAGACGAAAATGTTGACGAAAATGTACATGCTCAGGATGTTCCACGCCGAGAACAGGAAGCGGGCCCATGGCTTGCTGCCGCAGTCGCTCTCGAAAAAGTTGTCGCTATCAACGCAGAGAGGGGGCTCGATGTTGGCGTAATCTTCCATCAGAATGTTCCATCCCTCACCGCAACTCATTCGGTACAGCAGAATCAGCGCGTGTGGCACCGTGCGGAAGTTGATGTCCTGGGTTTCGGATCCTCCGAATCGCGTCAGGCTGAATGCCTGGGTCAGCGCAATGGCGAAGACGATGAAGAAGACGAGCCAGGTCGCGAGCAGATTGCTAATCGTCGTCAGACTGGCCGCTGCCGTCTTGAAGAGCTGATCCAGGGCGTCGTTCCTCGGGATCAGCAAGAGCACGATGCCGACCAGGAACGACTTATAGACCTGAATGTACGTCTCGCCCTCGAGCGCGCCGCCCTCGACCAGCTGCAGTATGATAGCCAGTGTGGTCGAACCGAATGCGCCAACGACGACGATGAGGGCATACATGTCCCACGAACTTTTGCGGAACCTAGGCCAGCCCAGTCCGATCAGTCGGATGCAGACGTTGGCGATGATGACGAAGACGAAGATGAGGAAGATGAAGTCTCGTGCCCTGGCCCACTGACTCGGCTCCCCGCGAAACTCGAGCATGAGCAGGATGAGGTGCAGAACGAGCACGGCTGTGACTGTCTGGTACCACTTGCCCTTCTTCTCAATAGCTCTCTTATGACACCACTTCTTCCACGTCTTCTCAGAGTCGTCGTACGAGCTCTTCGAAGGGGAGATGTGGCGGAGTAGCTTGCGGAGCTCGAGCCAGGAGCGTTGCTCGGCCGTCAGGAACGCCACGCCCGTTTGCTCCGTGTAGTTGCGCATGAACACGGCAATGAACAGCGTGAGCACAAACACGGTGCCGAGCAAGTTGTACACAATGAAGAAGATGGCGTTGCCCTGCGACGTCAGCGCCTGGGGCTGGCGGTCGGGTCCGGTAATGGCCTGCGAGGCAAACATCACATCTATCCAGCCTTCCTGACTCAGGATGGAGAAGAGGATGAAAATGGAGTTTCCAAAGTTGTCAAAGTTGAAGTAGTCGTTGTCGGCGACGCGCGGTGCCAGCATGGGCCAGTCATCGTTGAACGGCGAACTTTCAAACTCGCCGTGACAGTCGGACAGGAAATTGAGCGCTCCGCCAAAGTCGTCGTTGCATTTGACCATGAGGCCGTTGAAGAGGTTCAGCCCGTAAATGGCAAAAGGGATGAGTAGCGACAGTGACACGAAGAAAGCCTGAAAATGTCAGCGTCCATTATGCCTGCCACTGTCATCTCAGTCAGATCACTTACACCGATGAGTTTCCAGCCGCCAACGATAATGAGCGAGTGGAATGTGTCGCGGGTGCTGTCGCTAATGTTCAAAAGACGGAGCGCACGCAGAGCCTTAAATGCGCCAATGGCACGCGATACGTCGCCATCCTGGGCGATGACGCCGCCAACGTTAATTAAGAGGGAGATGAGAACCACGCCGTCGATAACGCCCCAGGAGCTGCGATAGTACGCGTTGGGCGTCAGGAAGGCGCCATCGGCGATGACCTTGATGATGGCCTCGACGAGGAAGATGAGGGCGAATGCCGTATCGGTCCACACCCACCAGAAGGCGGTCTGGGGGGCCCCGGGCTGCTCGTCTCTCCGCTCCTTCTGGTACAGCGGCGTAGCCACGCACGCAAGGACGACCATTGCGACGATGGCGGCGTAGATGATGACGCTGAAGATGTACCAGGCAATCTTGTTGGGCTCGACGCCGTCGAACCGCTCGCTGCCCCTTCCGGGACCGACCAGCTTCTGGCACATGCGCCGGATGGGGTTCTTGGGGGTCAAGATCCAGAGAGAGTTGTTGTAGCTCGGGTGGCGGGCGAGGTATTCCCTCTGCGCACGGCGCCGTGCTGTCGTGGCGTTTACTGCGTCCCTTGCCATCTGGCGGGGGTCGAGGGTATCGTTGCGTACCTCGAACTGGGCGTTGGAATAGAAGGGATTCGGCTCCTTTCCAGTGATGAACGACGTGAGCCTGCCCCAGATCTTAGAGAGGACGCCTGGTCGGACATCTCCGACGGCCAGAGTCGGGGCCCGCATGGGCATCGTTGCTTGGCGGCTGTTGGGGCCAGTTTCGGTCACCTCGTTGGGGTCGTCCAGGAAGTCCTGAACGACGGCGTCCTTCAGCAGCATCTCCATCATGGCTGGGCCATAGTCGAGCGGATCCTTTCTCCTTCTCGTCCTGCCAAGGGTAAAGATGTTGGACAGTGCCAGATTGCTTCCCGACTTGCCGAGCTCTTTCTTCTGCAGAAACGCCTTGACCTGCTGCAGTCGCTTCTCATCCTCGCTGACATCAAAGTTTTCCTGGATGACAGCAATGAACATATTCAGGAGAATGAAGAAGGCAAGGATGAACCAGCCGATGAAGAAGATGGACACGACCCAACCCTGGTGAGTTTTCGCCATCTCGGCCTTGAGGTTGAAGACGATGGTCGTCCAGTCCTCACTGGAAAGGACCTGCCACATGCCGAGGAAGGAGTTGTAGATTGTGAAAAAGGTGACGAAAACGTCATCTTCCAGCTTGAGGACGCCTCTGAAGAGCTGGGAGGCGAATATCGCCATGAAGTAGGTGATCATGAAGACGAAGAGGATGAGGTTACCGATACCAGAGGGGTTGCTTAGCACGCGACGGATGAGGTTGCTGGTCATTGGCACGGCCAACACGACGCGGTAAACACGGAGGATCTGGAAGATGGTGAGCCAAGCATACGCTTGACCCGAATTGCGAATTGGCGGGATGAGGATAACGGAGGTGGCCACGGCAAGGAAGAGGTCGACAAGATTCCTGGTCCGTCGGAAAAACCCTCGCCAGTCCGCCATGAAACGCATGACGATTTCCACGTCAAGTAGAAAAGTCGTGAGGAGCTCCGTAACCTTGATGAAGTTGAGCCGATCTTCGCTCATGGAGGCGCTGCGGAAACATTGCGCTAGGAGGCTCATGGAAATGACCAGGATCCAGAACGTCTTCGTCTTGTCGTAGAACCGCTGCAGCGCTGACACGGGCCGCGCTGCCGCCTGCTCCTTGGGCGTCAGAGTGTCATCTTGGTCGTTGGTGAAGGCGCTTCCCCTGTTCTCCTCGCGGATGATCTGGAAGGTGGACGTGATGACTGCGATGAGGAGGTTGATGAGCCAGAACTGAAGAATCAGCGTTCCCGCTCCAAAGAACAATGCTGCTGGTAGGTAGTCGGACGCGACGGTGTTGTACATAATATCCGAGAAGGTATTGGAGCTCATGATGACGAAGACCATCTCGATGGACTGGAAGATGTTGTCGAAACTGATAGTTCCGCCTTCCGGGTTCTCGCCCTGGAGACAGATGGATCCGGTCGGGCATGTGAATCCCTTGGCTCGCAAACTGCCATTTCGGAGGTTTATCGGGGATAAGTCGTCATGGTCAATGCTGAAGACCCAGGGGACCTTGTTGTTATTCGCATCGACAGCACCGCCGCAAAACTGCTCCTCGTTGACGAATGCTGCTGTACGGTTTGTCGGGTCTGTGGGGTCCAGCCACACGCAGGTACGGCTGAGACTGGACTTGAAGGTCTGGACACCGATAATGCCAAACAAGAGCCAGAAGAATATGATGAGGAAAGAGATGCGGACCAGGAGGGGCGCGGCCTTTTTAAGACTCTTGAGAATAATCTAGGGTAATTGATTAGACTTTGACACGGACGTCTGCAGGAAAAGCACCATTTACATACCGTTGTGCCATTGGTGATGGCTAGCAGCCTCAGGATACGCAGTGAGCTCAGCATGCGGAAAAGATACAGGTTGTTCTGTTTCTCGATTCCGTTGACTGACAGCAAAAAGCTGACCCAATATGAGACGACAGCAACAAAGTCCAGACGGTTGAAAGAGTGGCGGAGGAGGGCCCTGCGGGCGAGTTGGTAGCGCTGGTGCTCCTCGACGGTCTGTGGAACAGGCTGGCCCTGCATGAATGTGAATGACCGGGCTATCGCAGAGGGACCCAAGTTGATCTGCTTGGGTGCCTTGACAGATTTTTGCCGTTGCGGCTGGAACACGGCCTTATACTGATCAGCCACGACGGCACGGACTCCCTTCTTCCTGTCGACGGTGCTGTATTCGGACGCATTGAGGATGAACCCAGAGACAATGGTTCGAGCAATGATTTCCAGGGTAAAGATGATGAAGAGGCCAAACAGGGCCCAATCGATCCAGGCTCGGGGGCCGGTACCCCAAAACTCGGGTCTTGTGTTGATGTCGTCGACGAAGACGTTTGGCGCGCCCTCGATCGTCAAGAGAACCAGCTGGGCGACGATGAGAGATAGAATAAATGGTTCTGTTATGGGATGCACCAGAACGTCGCAGAGCTTTTTCCGTACGACGCTGTTGGCAGAGAAGATGCCGAGGGACTTGCCCTTCAGGGGGTTTGACATGGGTGGTCGTGGATGAAGTGTGGGGGGCTCGTCGGTGTTCTCATATGTCACCGACGGAGCCTTTTCCGGGGTCGTGCTCTGGAAAACCTGCGATGGGTATGAGGTGTCTGCCGCCATCATGGACAAGTGTGACTGGTGACGGGCGTCGACGCTTGGAGATCTAGAGCGTCGCTGGGACGCCTGTTGCTCGAGAACCTCGGCCTCACCACTGATGTTGACGACACGCTGGGACATGGCTCGCATTATTGAGCCAGCTCGGTGGAGAGCATCCGAGGTAGATGGCGACCGTGACCGGCGGTCTCTCTCGGGGGTGAGGTTGAAGCCATAACTGGGGCGGCGGCTGCCCGTAGGGGTCGTGGGTTCCAGACCGTAACCCAGGGACCTCGTGTCCCTACCACGATGCGGCGCAGTCTCCATGTCGGAGACGGTCTGGAAGCTGTCCCGCGGCGTCGAGAGCCCGCCCCGCGTGTTCAAGTTGGCTGCGCCGGCCATGGGTTGCGCCTGAGAGGTGAGAGGGATCGAGTCTGATTCGAAGTAGTCTGGGTTCATGGCTTCGTCGTAGTATGGTGTTTGTGAGTCGTAGGAGTTTCGTGGAGGTGCTGCAGGCCTCGGCTGGTTGATATCCGGTGGGAGGGCAAACTGCAGGGCAGCGAAATCCATAGGCGACTCGGGGTCCATGGTGCGGCGCGCCGTAGGTTGCTCCCAGTATGTCGTGAGCCTCAGAGGGTTCGTCTGGGATGGGCTCGCCAGGCCGGGAGATGGGGGCTGTAGGCCGCCCGACCCGGGGCTCTGCGGCTCATCCCCTCCTGCGGCTCTATCGAAGGATACCGATCTTTTGGCTACGGGGCGCGAGCTGCCTAGGTTGTCGCCCGGCGCAAGGCCCCGTTGAGGTGGTTGGCCGCTCATGCCGGCAGTATACGGTGTCGTCACCTATCGGCAGGCGAGTGTGTGCGCTTCTCAGTATCGTGTTCGGTATTCGGTGTGTTGCATCGCCGCATCGCAACCGTAAACAGCGGCGTGGTCGGGGAGGAGGATGAGGATGTTGTCGGTCAGAACGTGCACTATCGTCTTTGGTGTCGGCCTTGCTCCAATTGTAAAGACTGATTGGCCTGCGGTGGGTGCAGAGAGGCTGTGCATGTGCCCCGGAACGATATCGCAGCAGAGGAGGGCGAAGCAGAGGTGTAGAATTGAACAAGTACGAGGTATGTGTGTGTGTTTGTCTCCTCCCCGTGCCCCTACCGTGCCGTACGAGGGAGACGAGACGGGACAGACAATTCGAGGTCGTCGTCAGCAGCTGGAGCAATCGAGGTACCCGACACACAGTGTTTCTTTTTCGCGTTTCGGATGCAATGGCGCGGGGTAGGCGGCGGGTGGACAGTGCGCATGCTGAAACTGCTGCACACAGAGTACATTTGTGCACCCAAGAAACCCGGCATCCCGGAGCCGTTCCCCCCCCCTGGCGCGGCGCGGCGCGGGCAGCGGCGCAGCCTGTGCTGGTTTGGTTGCCTCCCAAATTCAAGTCCCCTGGCGCGACCCCCCCCTGCCGCCCAGCTTAAATTAGAATGTGCCCCGCGTCAGGGTCGTGTCTCTACCACTCTGGAGAAAATTGAACACGATCTGAAATGAAAGATGACGCGGGCGGGAAAGACTTGTAGTCCGCAGGGCACAGCTTGCGTTCATCTCACGACCATGTTGACTGATCTGAATGACTGACGACATTTGGGACGGATTATCGGATTCTGGCACCATTTACCAGCTTGGACTCGGGCTTATCCTTTGCTATGTAGCTCTCGAGCTGATCAGCCGCCGAACACTCACAGCCCAGCTGCGAAGGTGGACGTGGGAAGTGTACTGCTAAAATGGGATGCATCTTCGCACCAAGAAGTTCTATGATTGTGCATTTGCAAGACTCAAAGCTCCTCGAGCTGTCCTTGTTGACTCGGAGTCTGTCAGATGCTGTTCAAGTTGCACCTCACCTCACCCACCACCCACTGTACGGGTGGTGTCCCGTCGCCTTGTGGGTCCGCTGTGAAGCTCCGGATGCTCCTGCCACTGTGCGCAAGTCAGCCAGTTTTGGCCAGCCTGGCCAGGTACATTTAATGTGCCTGTGAATGGCAGGGATATCATGTCACGCTCTGACGCGCTTTCGCTCAGGGCGCCTCGCCTCGCTCGCGCCGGCTCTCCAAAATCGCGGCACCCAACTTTTTTCCGTCTAGCGGACCACTGCAGGACAGGACGTGGAGCTCAACCCCGATCTCCTCCAGCCTCGATCCAAGACATTCAACAACCACTTGTCTGCTTCCTCTCCTTACCCAGCTGCATCACATCCCAACCCATCGACATTCATTCTGCCGAGGAACAAATTGCAACTTTCGTCCCGTCCCGCGCGACCCCCTTCTTAGACTGCCTGGCGCGTTCCTTCCCTGTCATGACGCGCCTCCGCGTCGCATTTCCCACGGCTGCCATCACCAAGTGATCGCCAAACGACATTGAACTTCCATCCCTTGGCCGACCACCCACAACTGTCTTTCCTTTCCGCGCAACATACATACAACCACCTACGTCGCCATGGTATCATCACGCAAACGCACGATCGATGAGGTCACCGACAATGGCTCCGAGTCCGAGGGGCATTCCCTCCTCCACCGCATTCGCAACATGTGGCAGTTTGCCAACCTGTGCCAATGGGTGTACATCTTTGGAAAGATTGTCAAGATTGACGACCGTTTCGATACAGAGGTGAGCCTTGCACGTCGATACCAGCCATTGGACTTGTCCCCTAACCTGCCCCTTTCTTGCCCACAGGAGATCGAGACCGAATGCCTCAAACCGAACGCGCCAGCACTACAAGAGATCGGCCTGGCGCTCCTCAAAAGCTTGTCCTCTCATCGAGGTCTGACGTATGTTTGCCTGCATGCCGCTTGCAGAGCCAGGCACAGCTGCTGATTACTCGATAGCCCCGAGCTGTTTGACGAATACACCCGAAGACAATATGTCTCCAAGGCTCCCGAGAAGCCCAATCCGTTCGGCGCAGAGGAGACACCCGCCAGCTTTGCATCTTTTGATGTCTTCACCAAGGTATGTTTGATAGTTGAAGCAGGGAGAGCCAGCCGTATCCTCGCCCAGCGCCTAACTCCCCGATCTCCAGATCCGCATCCTGCAACAAATGACCGCGTGGGTTTTGAGAAACCCTGAAAAGGTTCGGGAGAAGATGGAGGAAAGCAAAGACTCGGAGCAGACGCAATGGGTAAGCTCAATCACCGGCAAGACTGCGCCTAGATCACAACTGACCCCGCGAAGCGAATCGAACCCATGGGATGGGACAGTGATGACCGCACATACTTTGTGCTGGACGACAACCGCGTGTACCGCCTCACCGACGCCCCCTTGGAGCCTGCACCGACACCTAAGAAGAAGTCGAAAACCAGCCGCAAGGGTGGACGGTCCAGCAAGAGGCGCCGAGTCTCTGCCACCCAGACTGCCACCGAAGATGCCGAGGAAGACGGGGCGCAAGCTGATGAGAAGCCAGCCCAGGCAGAGCCGGAGGACGACGGATTTGGTGGCCAGAAGTGGGAGTGCCTGGCAGTCACGCTCGACGAGGTGCGGGACCTCGTCACGAGCTTCCGCAAAACACGCGACGAGAACGAAAAGGTCCTGCGAGACCAGCTGGAAGAGCATCTGCTGCCCATTCTCGAGAAGCAGGAAGAGTCCCGAAAGCGCAAGGTGGTACAACGGGAGAGGGAACTGCTCAATCTGGCCAAGATGGCCAACGCGAAACGATCAAGCCGGCTTGCCAACAAGCAGGAACAACAGGAGCACGACAAGAAGGCCCGTGAGGAGGACGAGCGCCGCAGGATCGAAGAGATTGCCGAGAGAAAGGCGGAAAAGGAACGACTGAAGCTCGAAAAGGAGCGCGACCAGAGACTGGCCTCCCGAGAGAACCGTCTGAAGGACCGCGAGGCCCGGCGCCAACAACACGAGGAGGAGCTGGCAAGCCTGTCGGAGGACAGCAGGCAGACCAGTGAAGCTCCTGGGCGCATGTCGGAAAGACGTCTTCATGTTGAGATTGAAAGGCGCAAGCTGGCGCTACAGGAAATCGCGGCAGAGGACGAGGAGGACGACTGGATCTTCGACTGCGTCTGCGGGGTCTACGGGCAGGTGGACGACGGCACCCACAGCGTTGCGTGCGAAAAGTGCAACGTGTGGCAGCACAGCAAGTGTCTCGGTATCAGCGAGGACGAGGCGGAGCAGTCGGACTTTCACTTTGTGTGCAGCCCGTGTCGACTTAAGGAAGAGGCCAAGTCGAAGCCGCGCACGACCATCACTCTCAAGATCAACCGCCCCGGCAGCAGCACGCAGACATCACCGGCCAACGAGGCCTCAGTTTCGGGCTCAAGCTCCCTGGTGGTTGCGATACCATCACGACTGGACGTTGGCGGCAAACCCAACGAGGCTCAGCCCTCCAACCCCGTGGCGACTCCTGCGGTGGCCGCCACAACGGAAAAGCCCGTTGGCGTAGTTGTTGCCACCAAAGCCCCGGACAACTATCCTCGCACAGGACAGTCGTCCAGCTTCAACATTGCCATGGACGCCGACGCGGCTCCCACCGACACCAAGACCAACGGCATCGTTCCTGTGACACCTGGCTTCGGCTTCCCCAACAGAAACGAGGAGCCGACACTCCCCTACTCCAATGGCTCGCCCTCCAAGCGTAGCGTGGGCCGCGGTTCGCGGAGCCCGGCGCATGAGCTGGGAATTCACTCGTCGCCAGTCATGGGTGGTGCAAGCCTGCTCTCGACACCAGGGATGAAGCGTGACGGCGGAGATGCACTGCCGCCGTCGACGCTCCCATCCTCCGAGGCGGGTCACTCGCCAACGAAGCACTCGCCAGTGGTGCCGCGGCCCGAGTCTGCATCATCAGCCTTTTCCAAGACGAGCAACTTCCCAGCCGTGTTTCCCCCATTGACGACGCTGGCACCATCCCCGCGGCAACCGATCCTGACGCCGCCTACGAAGCAGACGACCGAGCCAGCACGTCCTCCCCCGCCTGAGTTCGTTCGTCCTGCCGAGGGTGCATAGGTGGCCTAGGCTCATTCGAGCGGCATAATGCCACAAACATCAGTCATTTTGTGTCTTCGGGGGCTCGGCGTTGGGGGGTCAGCATGCACGCATTAATGCGGCGAGAGAGAGAGTCGTTACGGGCAGGAGAAGTGTGGAAGATGATGGTCTGGGTTGGATCTTCTCCTCTGTGACGGTGCAGATGAATAATGTACCAAACGAAATAGACAACTTTCGGTAGACTGTATCAACTGCCGCTTGCCATGGCTCAGGGACTTGTTTCGCCATGTTCTCTCGACAAAAGTGAAGTGGACGTGGGTGGAGCGAAAAGGGGGAGGGGGGTCTACTGCCAGGTGGTTCAAGTTGCGAGAGTCAGTCAGGCACGGCACGGCAGAGAGGACCGAATTTCCTTTGACATTGTGCCACGCAAGGCGAGGCTAGTAGAGAAGGCCATGCATCGACGGCCGTGGACTACACACGTGAGCGAGTGTTAGCTTGGGGTTGTGGCCATCGAGGAGGTGCTGTGGCTGGGTTGCAGAGCCAACGGTTAACCTGAGCTTCAAACAAGGGAGAGCAGCACAAGTGCGACGAGTGTCGGGATGAGCAGGAGAAGTCCGGACGGCAAGATGGCTGGCAATAGGACCACTGTGCTGTTGTTGTCACGGACACAGATCAAGGGCCACGTCCATGTCCCGTCCCGCGCCGTTGGCCCCCAGACAGGCCCAAAGGAGTCTGGAATTTGAAGACTTGGAGTCTCAGGTAGACGTCAGCCATGCAGAGTGAGAAAGATTGCTCCACCTGCGGCAGCATACGAGAGTGAGTGTGCGAGGCGGCATGCCATGCCGCTAACTGCGGAGCGGCCGATGGAAATATCTCAGGCTGGGCGAGACGTCATCAGCCACGCACGACTTGGGAGGTACGTGCCCAGATGAGATATCCTGGTCATAGCACCCAGCGACATGGCACAATATCACAGGGGGGATGGTACCGGAGAAGGCCGGCAACGCCGTTGGGTTGGGGAGGCAAGGGAAAACAGCGCCAGTCAGCGGCAGGGACAGCAGGGACCAGTGTGAGTCCCGGGCTTCTGAGGCTAGAATGTCCAGAATGACGAGAATGGGGGCCGGGGGCGGCGGGCATCAGTGTCCTGTCCCTTGCCCCCTAGCAGGCAGCGGGCGGGCGCGCAGCAAGGCCGCAAGGTGCATCGTACACCCCTACACACCGGCCAATATCTGCGGGCTGCATTTGCAGGATGAGGATGGCACTGGGTGCCTCGTGGTCGGTGCTGCCGGGGCTGGAGGGGGTGCTGGTGCTGTGCTGTACATGGGAGAGGAGTGATCTGTGTGGATGTGAATAGGCGACTGGCACTGGACTACGAGTGTTAGCAGGGAAGGGAGACCCGACAGGCTGGTAGATGGCGGGTTTGGCGTGCATGGACATGTCACGCGGTCGGTGAGATAGGGGTGTGTTCCAGAGTGTCGATGTGTTGGAAGGATGCTAGCAGGGTTCGGCTTGCTCCGGGGGATGGATAGCCTCGTGGGGAGGGTGTATATGGAAGTGAGTGCTTGGGGGGTATGTCTCCATGAAGATGAGGAGGCGGAAGGCAGAAGTTGGGGAACAGAGACAGAGTGGCAGAGAGGCAGAGAGGCAAGTTGCAGACAGACAGACAGAAGTTGTGGTGATGCGGCCAGCGGCCTGCAACGGCCCCTCATTCGCCCGGGGCCGGCCCCTGTCCGGGAGGTCGGCGGCGGTGCGTGATTGGCCGTCGGGTTCCTATTCAGATTCGATGAATGGGAGGCAGCAGGGAGAAGGACGCATGGAAGTCGGAGGTCGGACAATTTAGGGCTTGAGCTAGGAGCCGCCACCCAAGATGCAGGGAGAGCAGGCTGACAGGGGGCGGACGACGCCATGCAGGTTCGCGACAGGGGTGGGTGGTGGCAGTCACGGTGCTGCAGTCATGCATGGTGCCATATCTTGGATGGAAGAGATGGAAGATGGAAGATGGGAGATTGGGGGATGTTGATGGGGGAAGTTGAGGTCAGGGGTCGTGGTCATGTCATGGGAGCCGTTGCCCGGTATTCTGGTACAGATGGATGTACACAAGCGGCGACGTTTCGAGAACCAGGGGATTCGTTTACCACCTAGTTTAGTAGTATGCAAGCCATATCGTTTTCGACGTTGGCAGTGGGTATGGTGTGGTGGCAACGCCGTTCGTGTGCAAGTTTGATCTAGATGCTGTCATTCATCGTGCACTGGCCAGACTACGATCATGACCACAACCACCAAGTGAACCACTACTCGCATTCGACCCGTCAGCCACTCGCCCTTGCCCTGCCCTTCCAGCTGGAAGTCAGAAGAAGCATACTCGCCCCAAATTCTCAGCTTCTCCTAGACCGCTTACTTACTCGGCGACATAGTACGTAGTTCACAGAGGAGAACCCAGACACCCCTCCTGTCTTATCTTCACCCCTATGGACCACGCACGTCTCAAACCCTCAAGACCGATCGAGACGCATACTCAGAAACCAAGAGGCGAGATGGCACCAACCAGCTCGTCGTCCCCGGCGCGGCGGGGCCAATCACCGCAAAGTTCGCCAACGCTTCCGGCAGAACTCATGACAAACGCATCACGGCGCGCGCAGCATTCCGCGTCTCCGTTCCAGCTCGTCCATTCCATCCCTGGGCATGGGCCAGGCCTCTGTTCCCCTCCTCCCTTCGTTTCCCTTTCCATGGTACCTGTCCCGTCCTGTCCGTGGTCTGCCCTCTGCCCTCCTCGATGCATTTGTCTGAGAAACACCACACGGCTGCCATGTCTGCTGCATCAGGAACAGAATCACCACCCGCCGTCATGTGTCAGTAGTTCGTTCGCTTCTGTCCTCCCCCCTCACCCGTGGGGCTCACACCAACACACGGGACGGACACCTGCGCGAACTGGTGGAGAGATGGAGAATGGGGGCCTGCTCGACCACAACCAAGTACCCTCCTGGCCTCTCCAGCCCTGGGCCTGTTCTCACCCCCCCTTTGCCCCCCGAGACCGGGTAAGGACAGAATCAGACGGACGGATCGATCTGGCTAGCAAGGCAGCGGGGGAGCTGTAGCCGGGCCAGTCCAATCCATTTCAGTTCAGTCCGATCTCCTCCAGTCCACTTGGTGGCCGAACCGAACCCATTGGCGGGAGATGCAGGGCCAAGGCTTGATGAATCGAGCGCTGCTTGTCGTGCTTGATTGTCTCTCTCCCTTGGCGTGGCAGTGATCAACCGGCCAGCCCGGCGCCACCACCACCATCTGCTTCCTCGCAGATAGCCAGCAAGGGCCAGCTCCTCCTCGCCTTGGTCCTCACCGAGAGACCCTGGCACATGCTTGCCGGTCTGGTCCGTCACCTCAGGCCAGACAGACTCTGTTCAGCCTGCTGTGGCCCCGCACCGCCGTCCGTTTCCTCCGCCCCTCCTCCGCCGGCATGCGGCAGGGGGGGAGGGGGGACAGACGTAGAAATCAGAGACAAGATGAGATCCATCATGTTCCCTTTCCCATCGACGACATCTTGTGCTTCTCCAACACCGCCAGGCTTCAACTCAGACTGAGTCTCTCCTGAAGCAAGGCCATCAGCCAGGCCACCCGGAGACTGGCTGATGGTAGGGCTGGAGGACCTTGGAGCCGTGCTCATGGCCTCTCCCCTCCTCTGCTCCGTGCAACGCTCCTCGGAGAGGAACATGCCACACGCCCCCAGCCGTGGATCTCCCACGCCCCCCCTCCTCTCGTCCTCCTCCTTGCCGCTTGCAACATCGATGCCCACGAGCCATCCGAATGCAGCAACCCACTAGGTGCCCTTTCGGCCGCAGAGAAGCACCATCCTCAACGACCAAGGGCCCAGCTCCCAGCTTCCCCCCCTCCGCATCTCTCCTCCTATCCTTCACTGAGTAACTGGCACTGAGCTACCAGCCGGACGCCCCTCTCTCCGAGGGCAGACAGGCAAGGCAAGACGAGGCGGCGCCCTACTACCCAAGGACAGCCAGCCTTTCCCGGCAGCCTAAGTAGCCTGCCCGTCCAGCAGCCCGGGCATCCAGGGCCTCGGGAAGAGCCCGCCCCCAAAATGCCCTCCGCCCCGTACAAAAGAATATCTCCTCCTAAACTGTACCTCTTTCTTTCTCCTCCTTTCCCGTGCTTGATTCACAGCGGCATCGGGACAACAACAAAGGACCATCTCTCCCCCTTTGGTCGTTCCATAGTCCCCCCCGTCCCCACAGTCCGGCACACCACAGGGCGACAAAAGGAACAAGGCGAAGCTCCCCTCCCACGCACCTTTTGCGAGGGCCCTGCTCCTCTCTCCCCCCCCCTTCCCCCTCTCCCGTCAAAGAGGCCGGTGTCCATAGGCTCCCCCTCCCGCCCCTTGGCCACGCCCCTCCGGGGCAACCGGCCAAGGAACTGACCTGATCCCTGCCCGAGCTGCCGGCTCCCAACTCCAAAGAAACGTTCATGCTCTATTCCTGGCCTACAGTACAGCACCAGGAGCAGCAGCACTGCTGCACACACACACACACACACACACACAACCCACCCAAGGCCGGCCACACACAGAGCACCACACACACCCACTCTATAGGACAGGCGCAGCACACACCAGCGGCAGGGGGGACAAACCACCGCCGTCCGCCGTCCTGTTAGAACCCCCCCCTCCTGATGCAGGTACAACTCCTTCCTGTCATCAAGACAAGCCAGGACCCAACCTCCAGCTTCTAATAACCACCACACGCCTGCTGTCACTGCCACAGCCTTCCTGTACCTGTTCTGTCTTCTTTCTCTTCGACTTTCAAATCCATAGCCTTGTCCGCATCTGGAGGCTCTACAAATTACTCCTGATACCCAATCCGGCATTTCACCAGCTCGAACCCCCGCAAGCCCACTTGAGACCCGGCCAGACCAGACCGGCATCATCGACTTCCAGGGACTGGATTATCCCTCCTTGCTCCAACCACACTCATCCACACTGCACCCACCCTGCCTGGGTCTCTTCACACAGGATCGGCCTCATCACTCGACAGGCCTTCCATAATCAGAGGAGCACCATCCTGAGGAACGGTACACCAAGCTTCAAGACACAGAGATTGCAGTCGAGACCGCCGTTCGCATCTTTGAACCTCCAGCCAGCGCTCCAATTTCATCTTCTCCCGCTCCGGTCAGGCGACCACTTGGCATGGAACCCGCAGCTCCCCTCTCGCCCGCACCGTCAAACGATGACATTTACCAAACCGGCTTTCACCACTTGATCCGACACAACACCACATCATACCCTCGGGACCAGCTCTCCCCTGATGACATGGGACGACCCGGTCCTCACTCCAGGTACGGGACGCCCAGCCCGCAGAACGACATGCCCTTCGATCACGGCTCGCCGTACCAGCGCAGCCATGATGGAACAATGGTGAGTGCCTTCTCCATGCCTTCCCCATGCCTGCCAATCTGGCTGACCACCTCGCCAAAGTACACAACGAGCTTCGACCCCACAAGTTCCCTCTACGGCCCCATGATGGGCGAGAATGGGCACCAGGTATGCTCCCCCTTTGGCGAGGCATGGCCAAACTTGTCGATTGACCCGTCCCCACAGCCCTACAGCACACCGGAGACGTCGCCGCCTACCCCCTCTCGGAGGCCGGAAGGCGTGACGACGAGGAGTGGGATGAAAGGCACGACGCCGGCTCCGAAGCCACCGCCAACCCGGACAGGTCGCATCGAGAAAGCCCCGCCACGCAAGAAAAAGGAGCGGGCCGGCAAGAACGGCAAAAAGACAGACATCATGGAGAAGCCCCTGAGCGAGCTCGCCCTGGACTTCCCCAACATCGTCGTCGCAGACATTGGCGCGTACGTCAACCGATCGACAGAGGAGCGCCTCAGGGAGGTGGAACAGTGCAAGACGCCGGGAAAGATCAAGCGTCCCATGAACGCCTTCATGCTCTACCGCAAGGCGCACCAGAACCTCGCCAAAGCCCACTGCACACAGAACAACCACCAGGTCGTCTCCCAGGTCTGCGGTGCCGCTTGGCCCATGGAACCCGACAGCGTGCGCGAGCAATACAACGAGTGGGCCAAGCTTGAGAGGCTGAACCACCAGGAGGCCCATCCCGGCTACAAGTTCACCCCTTCCAAGCCCAAGCCCAAGACGCAACAGGACGAGGACGCGAGGTCCGACGAAGGCGATCTTGACGACTTTGACTGGGCCACTGGCCGCGCGACCTCCAGGAACCAGCATCGATCCAGGACGCCCCGCACCAAGCACGCCATGCCGGTGCCCATGTACCACCCGCAGCAAATGTCGCATATGAACAACGGAGGCATGGGTCTGGGCCTGGGCGTGCAACAGCAGCCCATGTACCAATACGGCCAGCCGGGGAAGCCCATGCAGAACCAGTACACCCACGGGGCCATGCACTCGCAGCCTCCCTACTACCAGCAAAACGCCCACCAGCGCCACGACGGCCAGGGCTTCGTAGAGGACGTCATGCTCAGGAGGCCGCAGTCGCCCCCGATGACCTACGCACCGCCCCCCGACAACAGGTACGACCTGATGAGCCAGTACGCTCCCATGACGCACACGGACTTTGGGCTCGAATCAATGATCGACCCCGGACTCATGGGACACGACGGCACCTTTGGCACCGGGTTCGCGGACCCGCTGGCCGACAGCCAGCACAGGTGGCAGGGCGGCGCTGGCCTCGGCATCGTCGACCCGCGCGATGGAATGGCTGATGGGCTGCCGCCGACACTCGACGACTCGTTCCTTCATGATACCCAGATGCAGCTGCTCCGCGGCCAGGACAGCAGCTGGAGAGTTGAGGAGCTGGATGGCCACTTCAACGACTGGTTGGGACAGGAGTAGTGGCCGACTCATGATGCCAGGCCAGGCGGAGGACGGATGGAGGAGTTGACGGACGGATGGATTGGACGAGCATTTATTCTGCGGCGGATCAGCACTTATCAAAGGCATCGGGGACACGGCGGGCGATTATGAATGGGAGGCTTTGTGTAGAGTTTTGATGATTACAAGTACCCGTCGAGCATCCCCCGGCCTCGACCTCACACGACCTCCCGGACAAGGAGGGTTTGGCTAGGTCGTTTGAGGGGGGGCATTAGACACTCAGGAGTCGGTAGATGGCATTCGATAAAACCCCATTCTTGATCGCAACTGTTTCCCGTGATGAGTCGACAAGGGTGGGTTGTTGACGGATCGGTGAGCCGAGCTGGGTGTCCGGTTGCAGGTAGGCAAATTTGATGGTGGGGGGATACAGACGCTTTTGGATGTTTAGTGGCGTGTATTCTCGATGAGACAGTGAAGAAGAAAACCAGAAATTCTCGAAGGTGACTTTCTGATCCGAGACAAGGGCATGCCAGGGGTAAATGAGGGCGGCCGTGATGTGGGTTGGGTGAGACAACAGCATTGTTGTACTCAAGATAAGATAAGGGGCTAGCGAAGTCAGCCCCGCTTACGAAACGGTTATGCTCTAAACGAAATGTATGGGACAACCGAGCTATCCTGAGCTCCTCGGCGCTGGTGACCACTGACGACAGCTTGACGATTTGCTGGAGAAATTGGCCTGGACCAAACAACGCATCGACGACACCCTGCAGACCACGCCCTGCAACTGCTACAACGCTCGCATCTTGCGCCTCACTTCTTTGCTTCTTGACGTCCGACTACACATTGCGCAAAGATGACCTGGATCTCACGAGTAATCACGACCTTTGGCCTGGTCCTCCTCGGCCATGCGTAAGCTCCGACACCAACCGTGCCCCTCGAAAACAACAACTAACCCTCCCATTCAGCTGCTACTCCGCCCAGGAACACACGACGCTGCACTCCTTAAAGACAGCATCGACAACCGCCGCGACTATCTCGCTACCAGCCGACATCACAATTGAGACCATCGTCGCAACCGTCGTCGTCTGCCTGGGCCTCGTCCTCGGCGCGCCCAATCTGAGGCCGATCCAGTGGCGCGTCTGGGCGGGCAAGATTGAAAGAGAGGGCGAGGATGGGTTCAGGACGGGTGGTGGAGAGGTCGAGAAGGATTACCTCGGAAACCCGTTCCGCGTACTCGAGAGCAGGCCGGGCTTCGTCGACATTCGGCAACAAAGGAAGGAGTTTGCGGAATGGGTCAAAAATGGGGGCGGCGCGGTGTCAAAGTGATTGCGCTCGACACTCCCCCCTCCCTCTGTGGCCGCGAGGAAACAATGAAGATTCTATTCCAGGCCTCCCTGGATCCCCGAGGCAACTGCAGGCACACGACGACCAGCGGGTGGGGTCTGACTAATTGCTGGCATGGGCATGGCACCGAGCGTGGCGTCATTTCTGCGCGGGGAGGACGTCTCGGCGAGCTGGGCTTTGTGCAGGATATAGAAGGCGGGGAGGGGGGCTGGCGCGCGGAGACGGCGCAGTCGAAAATCCATCATCACCCGCTTACTCAGGCTTATTCCAGGGCCACATGGTCCCCCTTGGCGAGGTGTGTCCTTTTTGTCTACCTACTCAGGCGGCAGGCACGGTGCTGGACCTCCCCTCTTCTGCTGCAGAGCCTTCTTTGTCACGGGCTGTTCTGAACCCCCTCCTTGGGCCTAGGCCTTTGTACATGTACATCACGAGAGACTCGCCCTGGGCTGTGGCTTTTCATGAAATGGAAGATGAGTTTGGTACTATTCTGCTAGGCTGTGCGGATGGTTGTCTGTTGCAGTGGACGACTGTCCTCGGTGGGAGTGTTGTGTTTGAGCCTTGCTTGCCCTCGGGTTCGAGGCATCCTTCTCGGCGAAGGAAATGGTGTGGAGCGAGGCTTGGGAGGATGAAACAGACAAAGGAGAGTTTCAATGACCTTGGGTGAGGTATTGGAGACGGCTGGAAACAAATGTGCTGCTGACCTGATCAGAATCGACACGACCTGAGTGAGTGAACGCTCCCACACGCTCAAGGCACCATCAGCCCGACCCGACGTCCTCGCAGACACACTACGCAGCCCACGTCGTTTGGGCGTCACACACCAATCTCCCCCTTCCCTTCGGATTCAAACTATGACCTGCGATTAGATCCAAATTTGGCAGCGCATTTACTTGTCTTTGGCACATCTCGAGAACCATGATGTGTTGTAACCCGCGAAGAGGACCTCGGGAAGGAGCTACCCGGTGTCGCCCCGCCTGCCTCTGTCACCAGTGGGATAGCATGATTTCCTGGTCCAAGGCAGGAGCTCCCCCGCAGTATGCCTTCCTCCTGAAATTCAACACCATGAAAATTTCCTCGCACTGAAGCGTTCTTTGTGATCAACCCCTCATCCGGCTCTCGACGTAGACAGACTTCATTCGGCCATCCTCCATCATGCCATCTTCCAACAGGGGATCCTCGAGTTCCCGTGCCTCCAGACGAGGGTCAACACCTCGGCGTGCTTGGCCACGTTCTCCGGGTTCATCTTCTGCACGCGGATCCTCCGCCGGCCCAAGTCCATCATACTCAGGACGCTCGAGAGCTGGTCGCTACGCCTCATCTCGAAGCTCTCGATATTCCTCGGGCAGCCGCCGTGGATCACGATCCGCACCGCGCGCAGGGTCTCGCATGTCGAGAGACTCTAGCGTTCCATCTCAAGTCGCATATACTGCCTCCCGCGTTTCACTCCCGCCTCTGCCTCTGGCTGTGGGTTTTCGATATCTCGAACCTGAAGATGCAACCTCAAGCCCAGAAAGGGAGCCCGAGTCGGAACCAGCGGAAGAAATCATCCTCGCCGTCGATGTGAGGGGGAACAACTCGATGGGATGCGCCTACTATTCGACACAATCTCAAGCCCTCCATCTTCTGAACGATATGCAATCGATCGGGATAGATGTCTTGGGCTCCCTTGTAATTCAGATACAGCCCACCATGGTTCTCACATCTTTCCAAGCTCCAGAACCCGTCGTTGAATTCTTTGACCAGGACTCGCAGTCTGCCGAGAATGGTACAGTGAGATAATCTTGGGCAGCGAGCCTCGGCTGACATGCTGTTAGGGGCAACACATCAGCAGTACATCATGAGAACCACTCCTTCGGCTGACTTCAACTTCGAATCCGCCATGGACACATTGGCTAACCTGGCCATTCGCTCGGCATCTCCTCTGAGAGCCAGAGTTCGAGCCGGGGCAATAGCTCGGGATCCAGTTCTCGACATCCATGGCGAGAACTCTTTTTCTGCAGTCACCGGCCCCAGGCTCGGCGCTTTCATCAACCTCGATGCTCGACTTTCCGTGAGTCAAGATTACAAGTGACCCCCCAAGAAACCGGCTGACTATCCTATAGATCGGGTGTGCTGGCGCTCTATTGAAAGATGTTTTTCGACGCGCAAACGCCAGCAACGTATCCGCCAGCACCAACTCGAGGACCATTGGCAGCCTTCAAATGTTCAGCTTGTCCAACAGAATGCTCGTGAACGGCGATACTTTGAGTTCCCTTCAGATTCTCAGCTCAGAACTCCACCCCAACAGCCAGATTTGGGGAACGTCAAAGTCAAGCTCGGGAGCAAAGGAGAGCCTCTCCATTTGTGGTTTACTACATGCATTTGCAAGTACGCCACAAGGGCGGACACGGCTTCGTCAATTGATACTCCAGCCGGCCACCGACATTGGGTTGATCAACGAGCGGCAGCAAATGATCGCTCTTTTGCTCCGACCCGACAATGCAGAAGCCCTGAAGAGCATATGCGCCTCGTTGTCCAAGCTCACTGACCTTGGGAGAGTGCTGACCCTTTTGCAAAAAGGAGTAGAGTCAGCGGGCGGTCGCGGAGCCGTTGATCGAGGGGCGTGGTGGATGCTGGCCAAGTTTGCTTTGCACGTCCTTCAGCTGAGAGACGCCATCTCGCAGCTCACCCCCTCCAACTCATCACGTCTTCAAGCTGCGACAATCGAACGTATACCCGTTGGAATAATGAAGTGTGTCGGCGAGCTGATCAATAACACGATCGACTTTGAAGAAGCCAGGACTGGTTCTCGCATCGCGGTCAAATGGGGACTTGACGAGGGTCTCGACAAGCTCAAGAGAGAATACATCGGACTACCAGAGCTTCTCAGTGAGGTGAGCTCGGCGATTTCCCGCGAGGTCCCCGAGTGGGCGGCCAGATACATCGACGGGTGCACCTTTTGGCCTCAGCTTGGCTTCCTCACAACAGTGCCGATCGACCCTGCCTCGGGGGAGTCCCTATACGATGGCCAAGGTCTTGCTGAAGGACAATGGCAACAACAGTTTGCGGCCAATGGCATGGTGTACTACAAGAATCTGCACATGACGGAACTCGACGAGTGCAAGGGCGACATGTATAGCCGTATTTTAGGTAAGTTTTGCCGCTTGGTAACAATGACAGGTTCTAACGCATGCGACAGACGCCCAGGTTGACATCATTCACGAACTGTCTCTCCGAGTCTTGGAGCACGGAAACACACTCAATTCGGCTTCAGACGCAGTCGGAGAGCTTGATGCTATTGTTGCCTTGGCGCTGGCTGCAAAGAAACACGGATGGAACCCGCCCAGCCTGACGTCGGAGAATGTGCTGCACATTCGCGGGGGACGCCACCCTCTCCAGGAGCTGGTGGTTGATTCTTACATTCCCAATGACTGCTATCTGAGCGGTGGTCAAGGCGAGGTGGACGATGACCCAGAAGGCCATGGCTCAAGCCCACCAGCTCGAGCGCCATCAAATCTGCTGGCTCTGACAGGACCGAATCACTCTGGGAAGAGCGTATACATCAAGCAGGTGGCGTTGATCGTCTACCTCGCCCATATCGGCAGCTTTGTTCCCGCAGATGAGGCAGTCATCGGCGTCACGGATCAGATCTTTACACGAATCTCCACTCGAGAGTGCGTCACGGAGAACGAGAGCGCTTTCGCCATAGATCTCAGGCAGATTTCCTTCTGCTTGAAGGCAGCTTCGAGACGGAGCTTGGTTCTCATCGACGAGTTTGGCAAAGGCACTCGAGCGGACGACGGTGCTGGCCTGATGTCCGCCCTTCTGCATCACTTCTTGACCTTGGGGCCCCAGAGTCCAAGGGTGATAACTGCCACTCATTTCCACGAGATTTTCGAAGGCCAGCATTTGGAGAATCATCCACAGCTCGTGTTTGCGCACATGGATGTCCACATGGACATGGGCCCCGCCCTAAAGGACCAGCCCATGACGTTCCTGTACAAGCTTGTGCCGGGTCGAAGTTCGTCAAGTTTCGGCGGGTTGTGCGCATCTCTGAACGGAGTCGACAGAGCCGTCGTCGATCGCGCTGAAGCCATCAGCCTGCTCCTGGCCAGGAACGAAGACCTCGCAGCTGCCTGTGCGAAGCTAGGAAATGATGACCAGAGGCAGCTTGAGAACGCCGAGGCAGTGGCAAGACAGTATCTGAGCCTTTCGACGGACGATCTGTCTCGGTCTGCCGATGTCAGGGGTCTCCTGGATGAGATATTGCAAGGTGGACGATGATACACCACCAGGAGTGAGGCCGAGGACAAGATGGATGCACACAAGCCGAGGCATCGTTGAGTTTTGGCGGATCCTTCAGCTTTTTCAGCTGCAAGCCTGCAAGGGTGGGTGCCCCCCTGAAGCTATCTGTCGCATGGGGTGGCGTCGCTAACCGCTGACCTGGCGCTGGCCAGCTGCGGGACGATGCAACAGGGGGGGCCGTTGGGGGCCGAAGGGGCTGAATGACCTGTCCCGCGGATCAGGCTGTCGCATCTTGGAGGACTGTATAACATTTGCGACGCGGCGCTAATTATCCTCCGTCTTATTTTCATCTCAAATTCATCTTCATTTTGTTCGAACTCAATCGCCTACACCGATTAATCCAGGAGACACCAAGTATCGCCATCATGGCGGCCGCTACGGAAGCCGCAGTGACAACCTCAACTCTCATCGATGGCGCTGCGCCAACGTCGCCAAGCCAACGACCAACGGTTACGACGCCACCCGCAGTTGCAACAGCCAGCCTTTTCGAGAATCTGCACAATCCATCAGTGTACGAAAAGACCAAGAATCTCTGCGCGAGCGAGGCAACACAGAACTTCGTGGTCCAGTTCGACCATCAGGAGGCCGAAGTCGCTTTTAATCTTGAGCCAGCAGGCCTGAAGAAGCTGCTCGACAGTGGAACGCCCAAGGGCAAAGTACGATGGATGTGAGAGGCCAATCATCCACAGTTGCGATGAGTGAAGAGTTTTGACCATGCCCAGCAACATCTGGACGCCCACGGCACAAGCCCCGACAATGAGGGTTCTAGGTGATCACTACGGGTTTTCCAGCCGCCTTCAGGCCATCATCACGATGCGCCCACCTGAAACGAAGGAGATCATGGAACCACCGAGACCGGCAAGTCGACCAAACAATTCAGGGGCCACAGGAGCTGTTCAACCTTCCGAATCTGCGTCGGAGAAGGGAGACATCGAACATGGCTCTCCTACCACGGAAACCCGTCTCCAGCGCGAGGTGCCAGCAAGTCTAAAGAAGGATCTTGCCATCTACCGGATTGTCAAGGATACGATGGGTTTCACCTCTGTGGACCAAGGATCGCGATGTAATGACCCCTTGAGGTTCCGTCAGTGTCAACTGGACTAATAGCGCCGCAGTCATTTGTCTCGGCGCCAACTGGCTCCATGAACGTGGAGAGGAGAACAACAAGCAGCTGCTCCAGCCGAAACACTGGTCTTGGTTGACGCTGTGCTATGATCGTAAGTTCGAGCCTCGGTATTCTTGCAACAAGACCCCGGACCTGCAGGCTGACTTGGCTAGACACTGTGATATCTATCCAGGAGACACCCGTCTTTGAGCACCCTGGAGACAAGGTGCTACGCCAGAAGGAACTCGAAAACATGCGTTCAAATGCAGTAGGCATCTTGTGCCAGCTGTCCAAGATAGGAATCGTCGAGTTCAAGGATAATGTCATTGGCCTCAAGTCGGTCAGGGACACGATGAAGCCGGACCATGGTCAGATCGGCCTGAGACGGACGGTATCAGAGTTGGAAACGACTTCGTGGAGCGACCCCCAAGTCGAGGGTTCGAGCAACCTCTTCTATTACCTCTTTGAGGACTATGGCGGTGCTGCTGCCATTCTTGAAGTGTCCAAGAAGATCGTCTATGATTTGGTAGGTTGGATCACTGTGCCCCCCATCCGCCGCCATTACTGACGCGTCTTTCACTTTTAGGACAAGCGAGTACTCGCCAGCGCGGTAAGAATTTCTGACATGTGGAGGTCCCGGCTTGTATGTATAATTGACGCCATCTCCAGCGCCGGCGAGCAAAGCTCAAGACGATGGACATCATCCCAGATCTGCATACACTGCGGAAAGAGCTGCGCCAACTCCAAAATCTGTTCCAGAGCTACAAGAACATGATCCGCCGCATCTCGCACCCCCGGCACGCCACGACCTATGGCGAGATTCCATCAGGGCCCATCCACCTATCCGGGGATGTCAAAATATCCCAATCCGCCCGCAGCCGTTTCGACCGTCTAGAAGATCGCCTCCAGATGCTGATGCTCAACACGATTCAAGAGTGCTTGGAGGAGCAGAATGCCCTGTCGGACACTGTTCGTATATCCATGACCCTTGAGAGGAACCCGCCATGATGACTGACATGGGCTTTCGGTAGTACTTCAAGATCACGACCCAGAAAGACTCGCAGGCGACGGCCCGCCTGACCGGCAGTGCCACGCTGCTCGCCAAAATGAGCGTCTTCTTCTTGCCGATCAGCTTCATGACTGCCTTCTTTTCCGTCGAGATTCCCGATTTCGTGGCCTCTTACACCCCAAGGACCTGTGAGTAGTGATGGCGCCCCCTGGCAAAGAGCGTGCCGCTGACACAGTGACGAGAT
The DNA here is from genome assembly GCA_014635975.1 of Plectosphaerella sp. P0831. NCBI lineage: Eukaryota > Fungi > Ascomycota > Sordariomycetes > Glomerellales > Plectosphaerellaceae > Plectosphaerella > Plectosphaerella sp. P0831. The sequence goes on along the minus strand of JACAFV010000124.1, from coordinate 64,876 downwards.
TATGTGGCGTTTGGAGTGATTGCAGGGCTTTCCTTTATCGCTCTATTCTTCTTCAGCAAGCTGTTGATGTTCTTCAGCGACAAGCTTGAAGAATGGGCCGAACAGCTGATGAGGAAGCTCAAGTGGAAGAAGGATTGAATGTTATTGGGGTATGGGCCGGCTGGGCGATGTCGGGCGGCGTCTATTTGGGACATGGCAGGTCGTTATGCGAAAAGGAGGAGTAACAGGAAAGCCAGGGCTTTGGTACTATCACCGGAGCCCCGCCAGCAACGCGACGCCCATGCCCACGCCCGCAGCGACACCAACGAGACGGGGTGCGTTTGTCGGTCTCGCCGCGGAGTCAGACTCGACGACGAAGCCGTTCTTGGTCGTAGGCTGGGCGCAGTCGTCGTTGTTGATTTGGTAGCAGGCCTGAGAGCTGAGGCTGCTGCAGACGGGGGTGGCGGACGAGCCAATGTTGGGGCTGTCACCGACAATGGTGGTGCCCGCGCCGCCGGGGACGACGATAGTAACACCGTTGCCACTTCCACCCTGCAGCTTGGTGACGCAGGTGTCGTAGTTGCTGGAGCACTGGCGCACGGCCGAGTAACACGCCTCCTGCTCCATGAGGAGCGGGATGTACGGGAAGGGGAAGTACTGGTTAGGCACGTACGACGCCTCGGCGGTGGGAGCCGAGCCGGGCGAGTCCGGGGCTGTTCCCGTGCACACGGCGCTGTAGAGGAATGTGTCAGTTTTTGAATCGAAGCTTGTCGTTTGCGGGGCCGTCGCCATGTGACGAAGTGTGAAAAAGTGAGGAATGAGAGTGAGTGAGAGTTTCTTACCCTGTAGGACAGCATGCTGGCGAGTTGCTCTCGTCGCGCGCGCACACCTGGCTGTTTGTGCAACAGACGTTGTCGAAGCCGGGCTCCGAACACTGGTATGTGCCCACGGGGCATTCCTGGCGTTTGAAGAGGAAGCTGTACTCGACGTGGGCAAATGCTGATGTCGGTGTGGGCGCTGGTGCTGGCGTTTGCTGGGCGATGGCGGATACTCGCAGGCACAGGGAGAGAGGGAGCGCAAGGCGCACTAGTGACCGGATCATGGTGGACAAATGCATTCCAGGTCCTTGGGGGCGTTGATTTTTCTGGCGAAGTGTTGGATATATCGTGTCGATCTCACCGACTGGATGCTGAATTGAGGGGTTTTAGGGTTCCGTCTCTTCGCGGGAGAGCTCGCGCTAGTTGATGCAGGTATGCGGTTTCGCTGGGCGGTAGATGTGTGGTGAGAGTTTGGGATGGGACGAGGACACGATGTGTGGGAAAAGTTGCAGACTTCAGAGAGAGAGAGAGAGGCTGGGAATTATTACTACTAGTATGTACACGAGCTCTGAACGGCTGCCCCCCTCCACCCTCCACATTTGGCGTGCAGAAAACCAGGCGTTGCAGCGAGCTGGGTGTCGTTCCCGGCTCATGCGGCCGAGCCCAGCGCTGAGGTGGCTGGGCAAGCTGGGCTGATGCGGTGACACTACTCGTACCCAGCCTGCCAGCTTTCAATGGTGGGGGCAGGAAGGACCTCGAGATGCAGGGTTGAAGGCTTGAAGCCCAAGGCGAGGGGAGCTGACCGGGGGGTGATGATGGGGTTTCATTGGCCAGGCGCGTTGGCAGAGCAACTAGGCGACACCCAACCTCCTCTGTAGACCGTGACGATGGGTTCTCCGGCGCTTGACTTGAGGCCGGCCCGGCCCATCCCCAAAGGAGGCAGACATCCAGTCGAGTATTTGATGTCGCTAGGGCCCCCGAACATGGGCCAGGATCTGTCGCAGCCTCCCCAACGCTTTGAGGTTTCCTTGCTGCCCCGCGATGGGCTGCTGCTCCTGCTGCTTCTCGACCTGGTCCACCTCCCGCCGGGCATCCTGCGCGAGAGGCCCCAAGTCCCCCCAGACTTCGTCCGTGTACTGGTCCAGCACGTCTCTCCACTGGTCAAGCCACTGCTTGATCCCTTCGGCGTTGTCGCTCACGCCGAGATGCTGACGGGTCGCTTCGGGGTCTCCTGCAAGCAGAAAGTCCGGGGCGAGGTTGAGCAGACTATCCCAGTTCGCCGTCCCACGCTGCGAGGGACCTTCGAACAAAGCTTTCCTAAGCATGTCGACATCCTCGGGCGAGAGGTCTGGGTCAATGTTGGGGTCCTCTGTTAGGTCCAGTATGTCCGGGCTTGCAAGAAGATTCAGGACCTCGGCCCCATCGCGGGCTTCCTGTTCTTGAACTGCCGTTCCGTGCTGGCCGGCCGTCACGTGGGATGCCTGGTCAGGACGCCCGCCGTACTCTGCATGGACTGGCAGCGATGGCAAGGCTGTTGCTCCCTGGAGGAAGCCATCGTAGTCGGCAGCTGCTTGCTGGTTCACGCCGGGTGTCTGGCTGAACCGGGCCGTACTCGATTCCGGGGCGGAGATCTGGGCAGAACGCGCCTGCGACGTCTCTCCGCGTTCAATGGAGCTGGGGCCGGCGTTGGTAGAGGCACCATCTCGGGGTTTGTCAGAGACAGCTGCTCCCACTGAGGAGGACTCTGGCCTGGCAGAGAGCATGGCACGTGCCAATCCAGTCGCCGACTGCTGGAGGCGAGATGCTGCACTGTTGTCCGTGGAGCCGACTCCAGCGGTGGTGTTGCTTGGAATATCATCAGGGCCATCGGGACTTGTATTGTCGACAGCCTTGCCTTTGCCAGAGCTGTCCATCGTGTAGATAGTCGACGAGTGAGTTCAGGTTGTCCAGGGGTGGTGGGGTGCTGCCTCGGCTGAATGATTTAGAGTTGACTGGAGGGTGGGTGGGTTCCTGAAGCTGATCCGACTGATCCGACCGATGATGCTGATCGATGCCAAATGATGCGAGTGTAGTGGAAGCAGAGATATCTGAAGTTTCTAGGAGCTTGCTGTTGTGTGCCGATTCCAGAGTGTGTTTGCATGTAGATGGAGATGCATTCCCGAGAGACAAGCTGCCCCGTGTTAGTGAAGTTTGTTAGCACCTGCTCCTACACCTGCAGCTTCCGAGGTAATCAGCCAGGTCTCCAACCGGGCATTGCAGGCAGGTTCGTTTGAGACCCGTAGACCGCACGCGGTCGAGGCTTCCACATGACTTTGGCAGCATGAGAATGACCCTTCCAGACATGGCAGCAATCCAAATAAAAGAAAATTGACCCTGGACGGTGGATAGAAGGCTGGGTTACACAGGCCACAAGACCTAACAAACTCCCCTGATGATAGAGCGGCGGGGGATTCAGGTGATGTTAGATCGAGCGGGCGGATGGGTCGGTCGGGCTGGATTTACTGGGTTGGGTCAGTTGAGCCCCGCCCCCTCCCTCCCTGAGCTGGATAGTAGCGGCCTCCCCAGCTTATGTAAGGCATCGATCGCCCACCAGCGAAGGTCCCAGGTTTGGACCAAAATCCATGCCCCCCCAGAACACCCTCCCCCTTCACCGCGCCCATCAATTGAACCGATCTGAAAGCGACTGCACCGCACCTCCGCCGCCTCGGACCTTCCCACACACCCACCCACCCTCCAGTCAACTCTAAATCANCTCCAGCCGCGACTGCACCGCCTGTCACCCTGATTCAGCGTCCAAACCAAACTGATCTTGTCTCCCCCTCCTCCCGAACTGGCCTCGTCTTTCCCCTGCCTGCCTGTTTCTGCTCGCCCTGCTTGATCTGAGCTGCTCCCCCCGACGAACCCCGACCCCGACCCCGACCCCGACCCCAAAGCCAAACCAAACCAAACCCAGCTCGACGTCACCCACCCTTCTTCGACCGGTGTCATCGACCTGCCTGCCACTTTCTCTCCTCTACCTCCTCCAGAGCTTCGACCTACCCCTCCGATACATACACCTTCGCCCACCAACGCGCCGGATCTACCGCCACCCTGACTGTCCTCCGTCGTTGTCATCAAAGGTGGGACACTGGCTCCTTTCTCTGTGTGCTTCCATTTCCACCCCCCTTGGCCTTCCTCCAGTGTCATGCTGTCGTGCTTTGTCGCTGCCGTTGTCGCCCAACCTGCAGGCGCTTCCCATCACACCAACTCCCTCCCCCACCTCGATACTCCTTGCCGCCCGCCCTTCCCAGAGCCTCAAAAGCTCTCCCACCTCGTCTCCCTCGGTCGGAGCTAACCATAGACTTTAGCAACTTCAGGACTACTACCCATCCCGCCAGATATCTCTTGGTGATTAGACTCGATCAGAACCCTCGTCGCAGTCTGCCGATCTTTCGCCTCGGCCATCTCAGCTGGCCTCTCCTACCACACGTGCGCCCTCGTCTGCTCGTTACATTCAACCGTCGGGACCGATATCGTCGACATTTCGCTCAAGAAGCTCCCGTTTCGACCCCGCCAACCCGAACCCGAGCTTCGATAGCATACATCTCCGACTTGAACTCGCCGTCTTGCTGCGCGACCTGCAACCCTTCTCCCCCCCCCCTCTCAGCTGAGCTTTACCCGTAATCTCAGCACATCTACTCCGCAATCATGGTGGACAACGAGCCGAACACCCCGACCTGGAAGTTTACACAGTATGCCGCTTCCCCCTCAATTAGATCCGGTTGATTCCTACGGGCATTGCTATGGCTTCGCGAGAATGGTGGACTGACTCAGGTTCCAGGTGTTTCGGCGACAAGGGTGACGTAGAGGACATCACTGAAGGTTCGTGTCCTCTCCCTTTCGCGACGTAGGCACCGCACAACACCAGCTGACCAACCCCCGAACAGCGGATATCATCTCCACAGTCGAGTTTGACCACACGGGTAACTACCTGGCAACCGGCGACAAGGGTGGCCGCGTCGTTCTCTTTGAAAGAAACGAGACGGCAAGTAGCCTCGTGCCTCTGTCCATCATCCTAGATGCCTCTCGGCTGACCCCCCAAACAGAAAAAGACTTGCGAGTACAAGTTCCACACCGAGTTCCAGTCCCACGAGCCCGAGTTCGACTACCTCAAGTCTCTGGAGATCGAGGAGAAGATCAACAAGATCAAGTGGTGCAGGAGACAAAATGCCTCCCACTACCTGCTCTCCACCAACGACAAGACGATCAAGCTGTGGAAGGTCTTTGAGAAGTCGCTGAAGGTCGTCGCCGAGAACAACCTGTCACACGACCTCACCCCCTCCAACATCGCAGGCGGCGGTGGCGCACCCCGCGCCGCTCCCCCGAGCGCCTTCAAGAACGCCAACGATCTCAAGCTTCCCCGCCTTACCCACCATGATACCGTCGTCGCTGCCGTTCCCCGCCGGACGTACGCCAATGCCCACGCATACCACATTAACAGCATCTCCGTCAACAGCGATGGCGAGACCTTCATCAGCAGTGACGATCTCCGCATCAACCTGTGGAACCTCAACATCCAGGACCAGAGCTTCAACATCGTCGACATCAAGCCCGCCAACATGGAGGAGCTGACAGAGGTCATCACCGCGGCCGAATTCCACCCCCAGAGCTGCAACTGGTTCATGTACGCGAGCTCCAAGGGCACCATCAAGTTGGCCGACATGCGCGAGAGCGCATTGTGCGACGGGCACGCCAAGCGTAAGTTCTCCATCTTCCCCAGACACCAAGCCGCAATGTCTGACGCCCGTCCACAGAGTTCGAGCAGGAGGAAGACCCCCAGTCCCGCTCCTTCTTCTCCGAGATCATCTCCTCCATCTCCGACGTCCGATTTTCCTACGATGGCCGCTACATCCTGTCTCGCGACTACCTGACAGTCAAGATTTGGGACATCAACATGGAGCGACAGCCGATCAAGACAATCCCCATCCACGAGCACCTGCGGCCCCGACTCTGTGATACGTACGAGAACGACAGCATCTTCGACAAGTTCGAGGTTGTCTTCTCGGGAGATGCCAAGAACGTCATGACGGGCAGCTACAACAACAACTTCATGATCTACCCCTCGGATCCCGAAAAGGAGACGGAGGTGGTCCTGCAAGCTGACAAGTCGGCCTTCAAGGCGAAGAAGGTCGGCGTGCCCACGCCCATCAACGCGTCGACCAGCCCGACATCTAACGGAAAGAAGGGTGGTTCCCGTGCCGGCAGCCCAGCTGGGGGACAGGGCCAGAGGATGCGCAAGGAGACGGATGCCGACCAGATCGACTTCAACAAGAAGATCTTGCACATGAGCTGGCATCCGTTCGAAGACAGCATCGCCATTGCGGCGACAAACAACGTAAGTTGCAGATGGACCTTCCTCTTCTTCTCCAAATGTGCTGACACTCTGCGTCACAGTTGTTTGTGTTCTCTGCTTTGTAGGGCGTGCCTCACATGAAGGAAGCGGGACGATCTATGACGACAAAGGGGCAATCACGAAAGCATGACGAAGGTGTGCGGTTGAAGGGTGGACAGCATGCAACATGGGAGCCAGCCGGTGTTTTGAGGGTCATTTTTTGCAAAAGACACACAACCCAGCGACTGCGTTGACGGGCTGCTCGAGTACGGCTTCTTCTGTCCAGAAACCAGCGGCGCCGGCTTTGGCGGATCAGTTCATGTTGTAGTCATGAGAGGCCGAGTCACCAGGAATGACCGGCCTCAATAGTGACGGGGGGCAGGAAAGGTCTCGCCCGAGCCGGACAGCGGCCCCCACGTGTGAGGAAGAGCTGGCTGCTACGGCGGCAGGCCAGCGTTTTCGTCAAAGCGATATCAGAGAGCCGTTAGACAGCAGAGACAAGTCAATTTGTGCGCCAATGTTTGCCGAGTGATATCGAGTGGTGACTACTCATTTGATATGCTGCAGTTGGTAGTACCTATTGTACTCTGCAGCAGCACCCTGGACAAGGTGTGATGGTCTAGACTTGCTCAGATCCCGCCATGCCGGAGTGTTCCCAAAAGACCCCACTGTGGGCCCGCCAATTGCCAGTGCTCGGGCCGCTCCTATTGGCCCCTCGCCCTCGTGTACTCGTGTCTCATCTGGCATCCCTAGATTGGATTCCGCTGGCGCAGGCGCCGGCCGGCCGACGTGGGCTTACCTGCACCCGTCCCTCACACAGCCTATCTCCCGCGACCCTTTTTGCTATTTCGGACCCAGGCGTCGAGACCTCGTGTTCATGACTTCAGACCCGACAACTCGAAGACGCGGTTCGCCGCAAGGCACCTCCACATCATCCTCTGCGCACAAGGACGGCCAGTCCGCCACCCGTCGAGGACAGAGTGCCATGCCGTTCCTCGACAACAAGGCCAACGGTGCGATCGAGAGCGAATTGCCGCTGCTGAGCGACGAACATGTACGGGAGCGACGGGAGGAGGAGCCCCTGCCGGCCAAGGCTCTCCGCCTGGCAGGCCGCATTGCTGCAGAGACGGCGTCGCAATGGATTGCCGTTGGCGTTATGTTGGGGTTGATTTTTGGTGGATGCTGCTCGAATGTGAGTTCCGACTTTGCCAAGTGTCTCCATCCCAGGGGAGCAGCCAAGAACGTACGTGGACGAACTGACACGGCCGCGCTCGCTACAGGTCTACGCCCTGGAAGCCATTATCAAGTAAGAGCCTTCTCCCGAGCATGCTATTGCCCACGACTATTGCTGACATTTCCCTCGCCAGGGTCGAACCGTCTGCCGGCACACTCCTGACCTTTGTGCAATTCCTCTTCGTTGCCGTCACTGGCTACATATCGCAATTCGAACGCTCGCGGCCGCCGCTGTTCCTCCGCCCGAACAAGGTGCCCCTGAGGCGATGGCTTGTCAATATTGTGCTGTTCTTCAGCATCAATGTGCTCAACAACCACGCCTTCAGCTACGACATTTCCGTCCCCGTACACATCATCCTCCGGTCCGGCGGCAGTATCACCACCATGATTGCCGGCTATATGTGGGGCAAGAAGTACTCGAGGATACAAATCACTGCTGTGGTTCTCCTCACCATCGGCGTCATCGTCGCGGCCTGGTCTGATGCGCAGAGCAAGGTATGTTTTACTTGCAGGGCAAAAGGGATGTGTGCGCTGACACGGCTTGGACAGAACGCACCAACTGCCGAGGAGAACACCATGGGTAGCACTGATGGCAAGACGGCCCAGCCGGCGGTCAAGTCGACGTTTGGGACGGGCCTGATCATCCTCTTCGTCGCCCAGATCCTGTCTGCCATCATGGGCCTCTACACAGAGGAGACGTACAAGAAGTACGGACCGCAGTGGAAGGAGAACCTCTTCTACTCTCACCTGCTGTCGTTGCCGCTATTTCTCCCCTTTGCGCCGTCGCTCATCACTCAGTTCGGCCGACTGGCGCACAGCCCGCCCCTGGCGCTGCCGGGCTTCAGCGGGCCTGTGGATGTCGACGGCCAGGTCGCGACGCCCGGTGGATTCCAGATCCCGAGCCAGCTGGCGTACCTGGTCATCAACGTCTTGACCCAGTACGCATGCATTCGCGGCGTCAATCTCCTGGCTGCCGCGTCCACCGCTCTGACGGTCACGATTGTGCTGAACATCCGGAAGCTCGTCAGTCTCCTGCTGAGCATCTGGCTTTTCGGCAACCGGCTGGCGGCTGGCACCATGCTGGGCGCCGTTGTGGTGTTTGGAGCGGGCGGGCTGTACTCGCTGGACTCGGGCAAGAAGGCGAAGCCCCAGCCGAAGAAGGAGGACGACGAGATAGAAATGAAGTAGACGGACGGTACCGAGGACATCGCGAGATACCCTTAGATGCACAATACAGACAAAGACCTTGTAGACTCGATCGACCCCGGGGGTGGCCGGCTTACTTCTCAAGCGGTGAGCCAGACACTCGATTCTATTTACTCGACCATAGGCAACATGGTGGCTGCCTGCTGGCTCACATTCAATGCCGTACTAAAAAGGACCAAGCGGGGAGACAGAGTCACCGAGAGGTCGATTGTCGTCGGACTCCGCCGCTCTGGCGGCCCCTGGCGCCGTGCACCGTGGCACCGCCCCGATAGGCGAGTCACTGCCCCCAGCGGCCCTCAGCGGCAGTAAGCCAGGGCGGGGCCCATTCAGTCGAGATTCTGGCAGGAAGCTCCACGACGGTGCAGCTTCCCTTGCTTGGCGCTTCCCAGTGAACCAGGAGCCAAGACCCTGTCTAGCCCGCTACGAGTGACTCCCGCCCGGTGTTGAAGCTTGGGAAAAGCTGCTCCATACCCAGACTTTTTTTTTCTTTTCCCACTCGGGCAATTGCTACAACCTCTTTCTTCTTCTCTCTCCAAAACTGCCCTCCCCTGTTCATAATACCGATTCGTCCCTCAGTACCTCCGGCCCATCGAACAAGACTGTCATGTGTGGTGG
>JACAFV010000124.1:0-45991 GCA_014635975.1 Plectosphaerella sp. P0831 | reverse complement strand
ACGGGGAGTGGTGGAGGGGCTGGAAGCGGGAAGCTTAAATGGGCGAAGAGTGTCTTGGACCCTTGGACGTGGTGATGACGTCCAGTGACCAGGGGCGCGGGAGCTGACCTGGAGGGGAACCTGCACGCGCGCACTGAAGTCGCGTGGGCGGATGGCTGCCGAGGGGGATGTTGGTACGAAGTACCAAGTCGGTAGATGTTGTTGAAACGGAGGAAGAAGAGAGGGGAAGGATTGCCCTGTAACCTAGTGATGCGCGAGGTAGAGGAAAGGGGGCATCGAGGGTCCAGGTCCAAGTGCGACGACACTGTCATACCCTGCCCTGATCTTGAACCGAGTGGAGTGGAGGGGCGGATGGGAAATGTTGGGGATGGACCCCTGCCGTTTTGTTCGTCTGGCGTCCGATCTGGAGCTCTGTGCCGTGCGAGATGAAGCTCCTTCCCCGCTGGGGTTCGGTGGAATGCCCAGAAAGGGCAGCGACACACAGTGTGCTCGGCACGGCTGCGCCTGTGTGGCGGGGCGCCTCCTTCAGCGCCTGACACTGGCGGCGGGCGAACGCCATGTGACGTCCAGCGCGCTGGGACGGCTGAAGCTGCCCGGGCACGGGATTGTGTCGGCTGATTGGCCCAGTGCTAGGGGCTGGGTATCCGTCTATCAAGGGAATGCAGCTAAGCTGGGCGCGACGCTCATCGACCACGTTGTCACCATCCAACGGCCACCTCACTTGAGGCTCACTCACGCTCATGAAGGACGACGACTGAACACGGAATCCAGACTATCAATCGCTCGTGCGAGATCTATTTCACCCTCTAGACGCGCTGGGGCCACCTGTCCCCTCTCCCCGCCGCCATGGCCGACGCCCTCCTCGACCTCCTCGAGGCCGAGGACCCAGGCCTCGAAACGTCGTCAACAACGCCGCGGGCGGCCAAGATTGACTTCCTCAACCACATCGCTCAACACACACCAGAGCATCTCCGAACGAAAGAAGCACACCAACTGTCCCAGTCTTCGCACTCGCTCCTCCTCTCCCTTCAAGGCATCTCGAAACGTTCCCACAAGACCATCATCGACTCGGCCACGCGTCATGCCACCCTCACAGCCGCTCTACCGAGCCTCCTCGCCGGCACTGTCGACTTGCAGCATGCCATCCCCAAGCTAGACGCCGCAGCCCTCCGCTTCTCGACAACCTACAGCAAGGCCGGCGAGAATGAGCACCTCCAGCGCCGCAAGCGCGCCCTCCTCGAGCTCCGCAACGTCGAGCGCATGGTCGACGTCCTCGAGCTTCCCTCACTCCTCACATCAGCCGTCTCAGCCCAGCCGCCAAACTACGCCGCCGCCCTGGATTTTAACGCCCACATCAGGCGCCTGCACGCCCTGTATCCCGACTCCCCCCTCGTCAAGATGGTCTCACGACAGGCCGACGAGGCCGTGCTGCAGCTGACGACGGACCTCATTCACACCCTCAAGGCACCCGGTCTCAAGCTCGCCACCGCCCTGCGCACCGTTGGCTGGCTGCGGCGCGTCATGCCCGACCTCGACCAGACGTCCAAGACGGGCCGCGAAGCCCAGGAGCGGACGCTGGCTTTGCTCTTCCTGCGGTGCCGTATCACTACCCTCGAGTCCACGCTGGGCGCGCTGCAGCCGCTGCGTGAGCTAGCCGATGAGGAAAAGGCCCGACAGGCTGCACATGCAGACAAGTCATGGTCCGGCGGCCAGCAGACGGAGCGCTACCTCAAAAAGTACATTGAGATTTTCCGCGAGCAGAGCTTCGGCATCGTTTCCATGTTCAAGAGCATTTTCCCAGACGGCCCGGCAGCCCGGGTCGATGCGGACGCAGAGCCCGATCCTTTCCAGCCGATGCCGTCGCCCCTCGCCACGTTCCCACTACATCTGGTCGAGCTGTTGCTCCAGACTCTCCGGGAGTACCTGCCGCATGTGCGGGATCAGGCCGCGAGGGACAGTATCCTGACACAGGTTTTGTACTGCTCGGGGAGTATGGGCCGTCTGGGCGGCGATTTTGGCATGCTCCTGGCGGGGCTAACGACGCCAGGGGGCGGTGTGGCCGAGGACACGGAATGGGTGGATGTGGTGAAGCGTCACCGGGCTCTCGCTGGGCGGTTGGATTCTATCATTGGTGACTACAAGGGAGCGGCCGTGAAGGAGAAGCAGGCTGCATAGGGCGAGCACGCCGGATGACAGAATAAACGTCCCTGACTCACTATCACGAGAGGAAGGGGAAAGGTTGAAGTAGAGGCGGGCCGGTGCTAGAACCCGTCCCTGTAGCGCCTGTAGTCAGCACGGGGCGATAGTAGCTCTCACCCTGGACGCTCATTGGTCCGTGCTGCGGAAAGAGCCGGTTGCAACCACTGCATAAGCACATATCCCGGGACGCCCGTGACCTTGTACGGGATACTGGAATACAGCTCCCCCAAAGCTCAGGTTCTGCCGTTGCCGTCATGGACCTCGACATGAGTTCAGTCATCAACTTCACCTCCCAAAACCGTCCAAAATGTTCACATGAGCCTCGTCCCTTTTCCCCCTCGTTGAAAAATTGTACCATAGTCCTTTCTCCACGCTTGTACCACCACCAACCCCTCCGGGCCCCTTCCATGCGTCGTTGGTCACCTGCATAAAATGGTCGCGCAGCTGCTGCCGTGCTCTCCCTCTTCAACACATTGTTCACTACGCCTGCCGAGTTCAGGCAAATTACCCAAACCGGCCACTCGGAGCAGTGCCACAAAAGTCTGATTGTAACAACACCACCAAACCCTCGCAAGATTCGCAAAAAAGACACATCGCCTCTTGTCAGAAACAGACCAGAGTCCGCCTTCATTCCCAATGGCGCAAAACGGCGGAGGCGCAAAGTCGTGTATGGTCCCCATCACCACATCCCCTGAACCGTTTGACTGACCACCCCAAATAGCCCGACACTTCGTCGCGGGCCTCGGCTCAGGCGTCTCATCAGCCGTCATCCTCCAACCTCTCGACCTGCTCAAAACACGCATGCAGCAATCCGGTCACCGCTCCCTCACCTCCTACCTCAAGGAAGTCGCAGCCTCACCCTCCAAAGTCCGCACCCTCTGGCGCGGCACCGTCCCCTCGGCCCTGCGCACCGGCTTCGGCTCCGCCCTCTACTTCACAACCCTCAACGCCATCCGGACGCGGGTCGCCCGGTCGCCCTTGTTCGAGAAGACGACCAGCGGCGCAAAGTCCTCCTCCGCCCTCCCCACCCTCTCCAACTCGGCCAACCTCGTCGCGGGAGCTACGGCACGCACTTTTGCCGGCTTCGTCCTCATGCCCCTGACCGTCATCAAGGTCCGCTACGAATCAAGCTACTACGCCTACACATCCATCGCCGGCGCCTCTCGCGACATCTTCGCTACCGGCGGCCTGCGCGGCTTCTTCGCCGGCTTTGGCGCCACAGCCGCCCGCGACGCCCCCTATGCGGGCATGTACGTGCTCTTCTACGAGATGCTCAAGAAGCGCCTCGCCCCCATCGTCGGCGCACCCGCCGGCACGACCTTTACAACATCCCAGGCCTCGGCTGTCAACTTCACATCAGGCTCCCTGGCCGCCGCTCTGTGCTCGGCCATCTCCAACCCCTTTGACGCCGTCAAGACCCGCATCCAGCTGCAGCCTGACAAGTACCGCAACATGTTCCAGGCGTGCCGTCTGATGCTGGCTGAGGACGGCGCTCGCTCTCTGTTTGATGGCCTCGGTCTGCGCATGACCAGGAAAGCCCTGAGCGCCGCCCTGGCCTGGACTGTCTACGAAGAGCTCATGCGCCGCGCCGAGCGGACATGGACCCCTGGTGTCAAAGTCGATGGCCTGCGGTCATAGTGGGGGGTTGTATTATTGCACGTTGAGGAAGACATCCCGCGAAGAGGATTGAAAAGATCACTGTATGATGATACTCTTGTTTTTGGTCTTTATGTTTGATTTTTCGCCGTTTGCTACTATGATACCTCCCCCTCCCAGCTCTCAGACACAACACCAACACCAACACACACAATAAGCTCATGTCTCATCCTCTCCATGCCTCTCACCTGACCAGAAGAAGTGGGGATACATAAAACCAGGAAGACAAAAAAGAACCATGATAGAGGAAAGAATACCCAAGCCTCGCAAGCTGTGAAAAGCTGCGCTGCTATTGTCTCCTCGGAAAACAGAAATAAAAAATGGCATGTATGCACACTCCAGTGTCCAATCCACGCCTCCGATCTTGGTATCACGAGCTCTAGAACCCCCTCTCTCCCTCTCTCTCTCTCTCTCTCTCTCTCTCTCTCTCTCTCCCTCCACCCGCCGTCCCTCACGTCTAGGCCGGCTTGGCACCAGCAAGGTACATGAGGAGGGCGGGCGACTTGCTGCGTCTGCGGCTGCCGCTCTCCTTCTTCCTGACCCACTCGAAACCGTCGTCCTTGTCCTTGCTCTTCTTCCTCCGGTGGCCGCTGTCGACATCGACCACGAGCCTGCTGCCGGAGCTGCGGCGCTCGCGGATCTCTCGTGTGTGCCACCACAGGGTGTTCTGCTCGGCCTCGGGCACCCATCGCTTGATCAGGAGGAACTCGGGGTCCTGGCGTCGCAAAGTGGTCAGCTCATGTTTGGGGGGCAAAAGCATAGGAGGGTAACTTACCTGGTCAAAGTCAAACTCAATGTGATACGTCCTCAGGGTCTCGATGGACAGGTGCTTCCTCGACATGCGCGTGTAGGTAGGTCGTGCGATCTCCTGGGTGGGCATGGGCATGGGCATGGGCTGGGGCGCCGGCTTGAGCTTTTGCTTTTCGGGAACCCTTTCCTTCTTGAGGATGGCCTCAATGGCCTTTTCGTCGAGGCCTGACTGGATGAGCTGCTCCTGGAGACGGCGCTGGTACTCCTTTTCTTGAAGCTCCCTCTCTTTCTTCTCCTTTGCCTGGCGCGCCGCCTCCGCGGCCTTGTACCTTTCAACGGCGAGCTTGGCCTCCTTCTCGCGGCGCTCCTCCTCCTCAGCCTCGCGTGCCTCCTCCTCGAGACGCTTCAGCTCCATCTCCTTCTTGATGCGGGCTTCCTCCCTCTGGCGCTCCTCGCGGGCCTTGATCTCATCGAGCTCGCGCTTGGCGATGCGCAGGTCAGCGTCGTCGCGGTTGTGCTTGATGAGTTGGTCGCGCTCCTCACGACGCTCACGCTCTTCGCGGCGCTCGCGCTCGTCCCGGGAACGGTCACGATCGCGGTCGCGGGCCTGGGCCTGAGCGAGGCGCATATCTTCGAGTTGCTGTCTGGCACGCTCAATCTCGTACTGCTCGCGGGTCATGTAGTTCTTGTTGTCGCGCTCCCTGGAGTCGCCACGGGACCTGGATCGCTCACGGCGCGGCCTGGCGACCTGAAGCTTCTTGCGATAGTCCTCATCGTCGCTCTGGTCATTATAGATCTGGTTGTGAATGATGACGGGGGCTGGCGCAGGCGCAGGAGCGGGAGGCGAGGCGGGCGGGCTGTAGCGGTAGCGCTCGCGCGACTTCGAGCGAGCGCGGATAATGGTCCTCTCAGGAGCGAGGTACGGGCGCTCGACGGGGTAGTACTGGACGGGTCGCTGCTGACGGGCGGGCTCTGCATAGCCGTAGGACGGACCTGGCGGGGAGGCACGGCGGCGGGAGGTGGTGAAACGGATGTTCATATCCTCATCGGAAGAGTAACCGCTCATGGCGGCGGCGGTGGGAGCAAAGCACCCGTGAGATGAGTTGAAATATAAGGTTGGTGTTTTTTTCGGAGCGGTCTCTCAAGCGGTGCTAAAAAGGAGCAGCGGTCAGTCGTGTGAGAATGAAAGTGAGATGTGTGGGGGAGGCGTCAGCGCGGGGGGTGGAAGGAGGGTTATAAGTGAGTGCTAGAGATGGGTGACAACTGTGACTCTCAAGGGTAGGCCACGACCCGACTCCGGCATCCATGCGCCGGTCGTCCACAGGGGGTCCCCTCGTCGTTTTCCATCGGGACCGACAAGTGTATGGTGAGTGGGTGCGCGCGCGAGGCGCAAGGCAGCAGTAGTGTGTGTGTGTGGTGGAACGGCTGAAGGGTAGAGGCAGATGGGCGGCGGGTGAAGGCGGGTTCACGTTGTACTCACTTTACTTTAGCTGCGGCGTCAACTCAGCTCAGCGCACGCCCAAGTTCACTTGGTCCGGGAGTATGGGTTCGTGTCCAGGGTCAGATCAATCGAGTCCTCCTTTCGTTTCCTCGCACAAGAAGCAATCGTCGACAAAAAGTGCAACAGCAGACGGGAATCGGTATCGAGGGGGGGGGAGGGGGAGGGGTAGATCGCAGGGGGCCATGCGGATGTTGCCATTTTATGTTTGCGCTGGCGGGAGCCATCTGACAAAACCCCTCTCCTGGGTGCCCTCCCCCCTCCGGCCCCCCGGTCTTCTTCTACCGTACTTTGGCCACACGGCACGGGTGGGGATGCAAAGAGGGAGGGCCTCGGAGTCGATAGGGGCCTGTACTGTAACCTTGCCTCTGAGGAGGGGACCTACAGTAGTGGCTCAGTGCCACCACAGACGACTTGCATGGCCATGCGAGGCCAGTAGGGCTGGGCCGGGCTGGTTCTGGCACTTGTGCGGCGACGGTGCCAAGCATGAGGGGCACGATCCTTGTCCGTGACCTAACCTGACCGACGGGAGCCAGGCCGGGGTGGGATGGCGGAGGGGCGTGGACGAGACGAGACGAGACGGACCGAGGGGCTGAGAGCTGGGAGGAGTGCCGACCGACAGTCTGTGACAGACAGGATGACCATCCCGGCGGAAGCTGGTGGAAAAGGTCTCAAATTAGGAGGGTTGGGGGCCGAAACGGCGATGGGGGGCGGAGGGCGGAGGGAGGGGTGGCTGGTCGTAGGATTGATCATCGATTTTGGTCCGGGCCAAAAGATGGATATGGCGAAGATTGACGGCTGTTCTACAATTTGGCAGAGAGCTGCTGGACTGGAGGTCAACGAACGGCTTGGGCCTGAGAGGCAAACTGATGGCCAAGGCCGCTCCGAGTCTGATCAAGCTCGTCGGCGGGTTCTCGGGTTGCTCCTGCTAGTCCGTATAGTGGCCAACCGGCAGTCGCGTTTCCTCAGGTACACCTACAAGTCAACCGTTGCTTCGTTCCCGCCTTCCAACTTCGCTTCCACTTCCCACCACTCGTGACCAGTCCGGGCATGCGACACCGTGACCATGTCCCTGTATCGGCAACGTCTTTGGGCATCGGCCGGCGGGGAAAGGACGCCTGCTGGTGGAGTGAGTCTTGCAGCAAAAGGTATGCAGAAATACGTAGTCCTGTAAGCACTAAGAAAAAAGGAGGTACATGTACAGCCGCGGCCATCCCGGCACTGTGACAATACCTAGAAAGCACTGTGATTTTAGCTAGGAGTTTGCACTCAAAATGCACAGTGTGTGATGGCGCGCTCGGTAGCCCAAACAGGTCAAATCACATGGGTCCGGTCTTCGGTCTGTCTGCCAGTGCTGCCAGTGGTTTGCTGCTATTTCTGTGGCCTGGCACTGGCCAAAAAGCAAGCCCAGTCCAACGACGGCGGTCCGGGCCTTTCCACACACTGCACCTGGCCTGGCACCTGGCACCTTGGCAAACGGGGGCGCGGTGCCGAGGGAATCATGACTGGCAAAAACCCAGGGCCGGCCGCATAGCTGGCCGTTGTCGTCGTCGTCACACTTGTCTTTCCCGGCGGGTGATGAAACATCTTCGGGCCGGGGCCACGGCCGTTGCGTCTGTCAGCGGCTAAAAAAACAAAAACCATGCCCAGCTCCTCCGTCTATTTTCTGTCATGATCGTGATATCAGAACAAAAACCGCCCTTCCCTTGGCTGCTTCATCTATGCGCCCTGCGACTTGAGCATCTTGTCAATGTGCTCCCGGCTGTTCTTAAACGTAGTCTCCAGGTAGTGAAGCTTCTTCCCCAGCTGGTCGACCTCGCCCTCCTTCTGCTTGACCTGGCCCTCCAGCTTGGCGTTGAGCTTGCCCCTCGGCATCGCCACGAACCTGCACCTGCGTCAGTCGATCCATCCATCTGCCGGACAGAGACAGAGAAAACATACATCTTGCCCACGCCCTCGTACACGTTGGAGCCGGCGGGGAGGTTGGAGATTTCGTTCATCGTCAGGCGCACCATGCGCATCTCGCGCTGCTTGGAGCCAATCTGTTGCTTCGCCTGGCCGATTTGCTGCTGGGCCATGATGGCTTGGCTCTCTATCTCACGCACGAGCTGGACAGAGGTTAGCAGGTGCGAGTCAAATTAGAACAAGACGTGATGCATCCAGGACATACCTTCTCGAGCGCCTCGTTGGAGATGGACATGGCGAAAAGGGGGTTGTGCCTGTCACGGCACTGTGAGGGGTGAGAGGTTGAAAATTCGGATGACTCCGCGACGACAAGGGCGGCCAAGGTTTTCGTTGACAGCTGGAACCGTGTCGAAAATGAGTTTGGCTCAGAGTCGGAGTGAGGGGCTTGTCGTCAATGGTCGCTGTGAGAGTGAGCCGCGTTGGTGGAGGTGCGGGATGAGGACCACCACACCCTTCACAGTACCAAGGGGCCCCGCCAAGGGTAACCCCCGCGGAGCCAGCTCGGTGAGCTCAGCGAAGACTGTGTGGATGACTAAGCGTGGAGCTGGAGGGCGAATTGTCGAGACAGGTCCTTTTTTAAGGCTGTCCAAGTCGTCCACGTGTAACCTCCCTGTGTCCGAATGCCGGCGACGACTTGAAGTTTACGCCATGGCATGCGTCGCGGTCCCTTCGACGAACCTTTTCCCCCAAAGCAGCTGGCTCGTTCTATGGGGATAGCAGGCTTGTTACCACTTCTCTGCGTTTGCATTACTCGAAACTCTGCATAGGTAGGTATGTGGTCTCATTGCATGAATCTTGCTTCAACTTCCGCTCGCCGTCGAAGATATCGTGCTGTTTGTCGAGCCGCACTGGCAAATACTCGAGCCCGAGTCTGACGCAGACGATGAAATGAAAACAACCAGCACAGCTGCATAGGCGGCTGTTGCAGCAAAGATTTCCGCCCTTCTCGCGTTTGTCATGATCTTGGCGCTGGTGGAGAATAGCACCACGAACATGGCAATGATGCCTAGCTGGGCGTTCTCGGATTCCAAAACTCGCAGAAGCACTATCGCTCCGAGCAAGAGGATCGCTGCGACGAGGGTACTGATGATAGCCGCTGCCCAGCGGACGTGGTTCTCGGCAATGTATGTTGTGCCGTTTCCCTGGGATACTTTCTACGTCTTGTCAGCCTAAACTTCCTCATTGAATGGGATCGGAAACGGTATTTGCGTCATACCTTGAACATCCAGTGATCTTGGAGGAAACGTGACAACACATCGCTCTCTACGGGCCGCCGCACCGCGACGAGGTCCGGGTGGTTCTCTTCGGTTAGCCTCTTGCCGGCGACGCCGTACACAAGCGGACTCCTAGTCTTGATACCGAATTTGTCATATTTGTCGTCGGAAGACAGGTGAATAGCAACTTGGAGGGCGCGCTCTCTTGGGCCATCTAGTACGGCTATCTGGCTATGACGTATCAGGGCCTCATCCTTTTACCATCGGATATCTTGTTAGCGTCCGGCATGTGGTGATGACACGGCGACAACTGACGGTATTTTTTGAGAACGTGGCTGATCTCTTTTACCAGCTTCATTCGATCATGCTCTGGCCGTGTTGGGTCCTCTGCGCTCGACTCGAACCCTTCCCAGCATTCTGTTGAGAAGAATGTTGTGGCGTCCTTCGATTTCTCTGCATCTTCGTCTTTAGTTTCAAGCTTACGCTCAAGGCATGCAAGTCGACTCTCGAGATGGAGGAGATTCCGAGCGCTGAGCTGGTCAAATTTTCGAAAACTAAATGTCTCATGATCCGCACCCCTTCCTATTCTTCCTGCTAAAGCACGAAATCCCGTAGCTTTGGCCTCCGAGTTTGTCATTTCGACGTCCATTGGTGTCGAGTCGGCGGGATAAAGTTGCGGCATGGTTGTAAAATTTCTGGAAACAGACGTTGCCGTGGCCGTGACCACACAGACGTTCGGGGGGAAAGCATCCCAGCTTGAAGTGGGTGGTATGTGTGTCTCGCCCGGTT
The DNA here is from genome assembly GCA_014635975.1 of Plectosphaerella sp. P0831. NCBI lineage: Eukaryota > Fungi > Ascomycota > Sordariomycetes > Glomerellales > Plectosphaerellaceae > Plectosphaerella > Plectosphaerella sp. P0831. Next base: position 35,920 of record JACAFV010000124.1, on the reverse strand, counting down.
TATATACCGGGTAGGCAGTTGGGCAGCAGTTTTGTACATTTTAGCCGCCCTCTGTCGTAATGGTCGGTTAGTCTCTGGACCGATTGGCCGTATCGTTTCACACGACACCTGTGTCTGCATACCTATGTAGTACAATTGTGACCTGGCGTTTCCAAGCCTCACATGCAGCCAGCCACTTTTCCATTTACTGCAAGGAGCCTGGGCCTTGACGCCCAACCGTCTGGCCTTGGGTAAGTCGCCACCTGAGCATGATAGGGAGCAGCAGCCATACATAAGAAGCGCGATTTCATTTCGAGTCACAACCTCTCCTAGCCCAGATCCCTTCAGCTGTTCAATCCCCTTGACACCATCTCACAACCTCTCCAAGCCCAAATTACTTCAGTTTTACAATCCCGATGGAAACATCATCGCAACCAATCTCAACACTCCTTCACCCCTTACTCCCTCCCTGTAAGCGGTAGAGCACGATATGGAGCTACTTTATGAAGCTTCAGCGAGCTAGGTACAGCTCGATATGGTCGCACACTTTTCCAGCAGTAGTAGTTGACATAAATTGTGATTAGCATTGTGCGGAGTGGACGTTGTCATATGTCTCTTCCTTTCTACATCTCGCATTCCACCGTCTCGAATTCCATCAAAGCCCCCAGAGTTGTGGTTGGGGTGAAAATCGAGTTTGTGGTTGCGACTGAAGGTGAGGGTTTACAGTTCCATGGACCTTGACGAGCTGGAGTGATTGCTGATCAAGCCCACTGCAGTACGGGAAATCCGCTTCCATGTCGTTCCGTCAAACTTCAGCCCCGTTCCTCTGACACTTGACGGGTCACGGAGCAATGCCATTGCCCATGATGTAAAGTACTACGAGGTCCTGGGAACCCTGAACGGCGTCCTTATCAACGCCCTGCCAGATTCCGGGTCCGGAATGGACGCGGTTTCCGAGAACTTTGCCAAGCGGCACTTTCCAGACTTCAAACCAAACGGCACGGCCTCCACACAGCTGCCTGGGGGACACCAAGCAACGAGCATTGGCCGAGTTGTTGGCGACTTCAAGTTTTAGGGAGAGGAAAGCGTATTTCGACGTGAATTCCACGTGCTTCGAAACAGCGTGTACGACCTTGTCCTGGGTAGGGGTTTTTTGAACCTGACAGAGACTTTAACGAAGCACTGTCATCGGATCATTGAGAAGATCCGCCAAGGCCTACGCGTGGGCGGACGTCTCTTGCTCCTCGGCGAACCTTCACGAGACGGTCTCCCATGTTCCGTGAACGGCGCCGAAGCCTGGGCTCTACCCGAAACTGGGTCTGACGTGCTGGCAGTGTCAGCATTGTTTGCCCAGCGCCATAATCTCCATGTTCACCGCGAAGAGGTGCACAGAAATTCACTCAGGCTCATCGACGGGTCGACAATTTGGACTGACGGCATGGTATTTGACGCTGATCTTCAGTTCAACCTCCCACAAACCACATGCTCGAGGAACTCACCTTCCTTCATCTGTGACATCCACGTCATCGAGGATCTGCCGCGCGACATCGTCCTCAGCAACGAGTTCATCTTCCTGAACCAGATTTACTCTAGGTTCGCATAAATCTTCTGTCCTGCCTCCTTAGAAACATCTGAACTCGAGAGGAGTATTCTCCTCCTAGCACTTGAGGAAAAAGCCATTTCGTGAAAGCGGGTCAAAGGAGCCTTGTCTAGGATGAGAGGCTACCCCTCAGCGAAGGAGGATGCTGGAGCAGCCCAACCATCTCAACGTAAGCATTTATGTCCCTGGTACTTGGTTATCTCGAGCATTCAGTCATGAAATCATGCTGACATCCCTAAGCCCCCAACAAACCCCCCAGTATTCGTGGGACGAGCGTCGGCGCATCGAAGGAATTCGCAGACTTGACGCCCTAAATGTGATGTCAAGGCTATCACGGGGACGAACTGTCTCGACACAATGCACACGAGCAGGAAATACAGGCTGAGTGGGAAAGGAACAACCCTAGACCGGATCCAAGGGGGTCGTCTTCCGGGATCGCCGCCTCAGGGGAAGGGTAAGTCCTGGGTGCTGTTGGCGGGCGTGTCGGCCGGGGACTGTTGTACATACACACGACTCTGTAATTAAGGTGAGACGGCTGGGCGCGCTTCTTTAACAGCTTGGGTAGATCCGGCTCTAATATGAGTTCCTTTTTGAGTTACCTATACAGGCCCAAGAGCATGGTGTGACCGATGTTCTCGGAGCCGAGTCTCTCGGCGTCAATTTGTCAGACCTGAGGCTTGCACGCCTGCTCCTTGGCACATTGCACACGGGCACTCTATTTGTCTTTTACCTTCTCCCTGTTGCCTTCATCGTCCATGGGATGGCCCGAGAGCTCGTAGCATAACCAGGTAAGCCTTTGACCGAACCTCAAATTGGATATTCATGTTACTGCAATAAAATGTCTAGAGATCACGCGGATGGGTATCAGGGTCTATCTATCCCAACCTGTTCGACCAAACCACCGGAATGATGATCAGGATCGTCGAGTCCAGCTTGAAGCCACAACTTCCCACCCCACTTGCCTACCTATTAGTCCTTCCGCTTCACTCTGACAACCTCAGGGATGGAGAAGATGCTCGGCCAATATAGGTCGTACTCGTCTTCGCGACCTTCGAGGCACCAGCGTAGCCAAATGCCCCAGACGATGTAGTAATATGCTGTAATGTGTCAGCAACCAATGGAGTCGATGAATACCAAGGAATAAATGCTCACCCCCTAGAATGTTTGGTCAGCCGAGTTCGCAAAATGTCAAATGTAGATCCAGAAAACTCACCAAGTCCAGTCATCAGGTGCCACCATGCGTGGCCCTCGAGTACCATGGCCCAAGGAAGCCCCATCTGCCGCCTCCAGTGCCTCACCGTCCCACAGAAGAAGTTGTCCAGGTTCCAGATCAGGAACCCAGTCAGGAACACGGAAAGGCCGGTTGCCACCATCAGCCACATCAACCTGAGAATCTTGCGCCCCTTTTCTGGGTTCCTGCTGCTAAGCTTGGGGCGGAGCTGCTTTTCCATGATGTACATGCTCCGGAAAAGAACCTGTGGCAGTGCCCGGCTGTCAGTTTCTGATACCTTACGCTGGAGTAACGGGTGTCACGTACCGTTGCTGTGAGAATCGCGTACGAGTTCTGGTGGAACAGCGGGTCCTTCGTGATGTGGTAGTACATTGTGATGAAGCCAGCCAACAAGACGAGACCAATCCCGAGGAGGACGGAGAAGCGAGTTGACCTGGTGTAAGAGAAGCTGGCATACACCATGATGCAGGTTGTGTAAATCATGGAAAGCTCGTCGACGAGCTGCATGGGATCTAGCATATGTGTGAGCAGCCAGTTGAACATCCAGGCTGGGGCTAGACTTAACACTTCAACGTCGCGTGAAAGGCCGTAGACCCGGCGCCAACTATGATGTACCCAAGATAAGAGACGATGAAGATCTTATCATGGCCGTGAACGATGCAGTTCCGAATGCCTCTGTAGCCGAGCCATAAGAAGAGGAGGTTGGTGAGTGTCTACAACCATGTATCAGTCTTCAACGTCTGACCGTCCACAATTCGGGGTGTTTACTCACGTTGCACACCTCTGCGATGTAATAAGACACGACATAGTCCTTTGCCAAGATTAGCTTCACACAAGTTCAACGGTTCTCCCCCGCTCTGACAGGGACCGGCAGCACCGGATGCAAGTATGCCACCACGACACTACCCGAGAGAAACACACACCTCTTCGCAGAAATTCAGCGTCACCGTCTTTTGGCCCCAAAAGCCCTCAAAGTTGCGACTGTCGTCGTACGGGATTCCGATGCGGAATGGCCACGACGAGTCCTGTTGGGCTTCCATGGCGGGCGTGATAGTGTTGACAGGGTGTTCGCCTCAGTAAGGTGAAAGCTGGCCCCCGATGATGCCGACAAGTGACAGACAAAGCCCGAGGTCCGTGTCCTGTGACGTAAGGCTGATGATGGTGGAAGGGAGCTGGGCTGAAACGAAAAGATGCTGCCACAATTGTACAACGACTACCCAAGCTTTTCTCGGCGAGGCTGTGATGTAGCAGAGAGGAGGTGACTGAATGGAACGACACGATGGGAAAAGATGGGAGAAGCGTAAGTTCGGCCAAAGAAGCCACCGGAGCCGGCGGCGTGGGACCGGATGCCTCGTGGGGGGTCAAGGCAAGGGAAGGAAACGAAACGCCCCGTTACCCAGTAGTAATAGTGCTTGTACCAGTGTGGCTACATGATCACCAAGCACCACGGGATCTGTCGGTTCAGATTCACTAGCCTCTCCCTCCCGCAGGCACGCAAAGTCCTGGTGCGGACTTGGCGGACTGTCCGAGAGCCTCCTCAGGTATTTCGAGGTACCGGGCCAGGCGGGCGGCATTTCAAGCTCACAAGTCCTGCATCCTGCACCTACTAAGCGTCCCGCGGCGTCCGGCGCCCTTGGTGACGTGTGGCGGACCTGGCGCCGACCAACCAAGATGGTCGTAAAGTCATGAGGCGGCCGGCCGCGGGATGCAGACCCGTTGCTGTGACGCCTGACATGCCTTTTGAGTCTGGCGATTCGAGGTACTCGCCGGTACTCGGAGGGAGGGGAGGGCTCCCTTTTTGCTGCAAGACTCGTGTCCAGACGTGACTTGTGTCTCAGCCTGCCAGGGCGTGCAGTTTGCGTCGGATCCGGTTGCCGAAGTGTGAATGGCGGATGGCCCGGAGACTCGGGGCATTCCTGACGCCCAAGAGCCAGGAATGACTAATCCCTATTGAACACCTCACACTGCAGACACGCGTCTCTGGTGGAGCAGACGGAAGCTGTCGGGGCGAGCTGCAAGGGGAGCTCCAACACTCCGGAAGCCCAGCTGAGGCCAGTTGCGGCCACTTCGCCCGCTCCCGCGCCCGCCTCAACGGCCCACGTAACATCATCTCCAGGCTACCGCATCATCTCTCCAGAGCCTTGGTAGCAACCAGGCTGTCCAACCCCCGTCCACAATTGAATCAGTATTCGCGACAGCAGCCGAGCCCGGTAGGACGGCCAGCTCCAGAAACCCCAATTGACTGGCCCAGACACCTCCCCCCTTGCCGCGCGTATCACCAGACCTGTCTCTGTGTCCCTTCGGTTCCTGGCTTCACCTTCCCTTGACTCGGCCGGCATCGCATCCACGCTCCAGAGAGTCGCCAGCCCGCCAATGCCCTCGAACCGCCGATTCTTGGCCATCACGGGTCCCGGCGCGCAATGATCACGTCTGAGAAAACATCCAGCGACTTTCGGCATTCGTAGCATTTTTTGAACTATGGCAAATCAACCAGCAAAAGGCAATTCGCGATGGGGCTCCTTCCTCACCCAGGCCGTCGCCGGCATGGAGGCGCACCTCGACAGCATGCTCGCCGAAGGTGAAGGCAGCCCGGCGACAGGAAAGATAGCCAACAAGGCGGCTGAAACCCCCAAGCGCGAGGCGACACCTTCAAACGCTCCAGTGGTCGCCCCTCCAGAGCCAAAGGCGGCGCCTGCTCCTGCTGGTAAGTCGAGCTCGCGCCCTCCTTGCCGTCAAGCCATACTGACCATTGTTCTGCAGCAGCCCCGAGAACCTCGAGTAGCAACCGCATGAACAGCCGACTCCAAGAACGTCTCGCCAAGGCAATGGTGGCTAAAGGCAGCAGCGCCCCCTCCGAGACCAACAGCTCAAGAGCCAGCCTCGATGCCCCCTCCGCGACGGCTGCTGGAGAGCAAGCTTCGCCTAGACAATCCCTAGACACGGGCTCTATCCGATCTCGCCCCTCAATATCTGCCGATGCGCCTCCACGAGCTCCCAGCCCCATGAGAATGGGCCCGAAACCAGTGCCGGAAACCGAAAAGCCAAAGCCCGAGTCTGTGCCTGTGCCCGAAACCCCGAAGGAAAGCAAAATCACCGAGTCGATTGTCGTCTCGACACCAGATGTGCGGCCATCATTCGAGAGTGGCCGTGATTCTCCAGCTCTCCCACTCACGCCGGGACTCGCGCCACCCGGGAACGAAGCACAAGACGAGTTGCATCGCTATATCGAGCAGGTGGATGCCCTCCAGTCGAAGCTGCAGTACCTATCCAAAGAGGCCAGCGAGGCAGCGCGCAAAGCTGTTGCCGATGCCGCCCCAGGGACAGCCGAGCGCAAGCTGGCGGAGAAAGATGGGAAGATCGCCGCTCTCATGGAAGAAGGCCGATCGATGGCCGCGAACGAGCAGAAGCTTCGGACCGTCATCAAAAAGCTTCGCGCCCAGGTGGCCGAAAACGAGAAGACGATAGCTGAGCTGAAGGCCAGCCAAGAAAAGACCCAAAGAGACCTCATCAATGTTCGGGCACGGACGAGTCGCTTGGAGGAGCTCGAGAAGGAGCAGGTGGAATCACAGAAGCTCCTCAGCCGCGCACGATCAGACTTGGAATCTCTCCTGTCGGACCTTGACATTCGGGACGCCACCGTCAAGAGCCTCAAGGCGGAGCTGCAAAAGGCACATGACGAGAATGCTTCGGCGGCTTCGAAACAGGCCGTGGATGCCCTTGCAGCAGAGCAGAAGAAGACCAAGGAGCTGGAAGAGACTATTGCGTCGCTCCAGGTTGAGAAGAACCTCGCTGTGGAGAGGGCCAAGAAGAACATTGCCGAGACCAACGAAAGGGCCGACCAAGCAGCAGAGCGGGCGCGTCTGGCGGAGCTCGAGCTCAAGTCGGAGATGCAGGCCACAGAGGCAAAGCTGGAGGCTATGCGAGCTCTTGCCGAGGAGACGTCATCGGGTGCCGTTGGCGACTCCCAAGCCAAGCTGCTCCGACAAATGGAGACTCTGCAGACGCAACATGCGATTGCAAGCGAAAACTGGCAGGGAATCGAGGCTACTCTCCTTGCTCGGGTCGCTAACCTGGAGAAGGAGAGGGATGAAGCTCTCAAGCGCGAATCCGAGATGAGGAAGAAGGCCAGAGAGACAGTAAGTGACATTGCTATACCCCTTAATCCCGCCACGAGTACTGACCACTACGTCTAGACCCTGCGCTGCAAGAGACAAGAAGAGGAGATTGAAGAGCTCACAGCGAAAATGCCGGATCAGCAGAAGGAAGTGGACTCGCTGCAAAAGCTGAATGACTCGCTACAGAAACGGGCGGAAACCGCCGAGAGCAACCTTGCACAGGCAAAGGCGGACTTTGAGAAGCAACAAGCAGCTTGGAGGACGGAGCGCAGCGAACAGCCCGACCGACGGTTGTGGCTTGAAGATGCGCCGGGGTCCAGGAACCAGAGCCGGCCAGACTCGCCGTTGCTCTCTGTGCCGACGCGCACCTTCAGTTCCGACCTCGTCTCCCTGCAGGCACCGCCAGGCAAGGGCCGCAAGATTTCTACTCCAAACAGCGCTACCGACGGCTTCCACGATGCCATGTCGCCCATGCGCCGCCTCTCGAGCCAGCCGCCCACCCGACCCCCCATCCTATCTCCTGCCTTCGGCCTCTCATCCGCGTCCCTGGCATCCTTTGAGCCTCCGCTGGACACCCCCCGGTCCCGCCATGGAGACCGGGACGATGACTTTGACGGCGCGGAGACGTCATCGTCGCCCCGGCAGGCCTTGCAGGATATGGTGTCGGTGTCGACCGTGGGCGCTGGACCGTCAGTCCAGCTGGTGGAGCGCATGAGCGCAGCGATCCGCAGGCTGGAGGCCGAAAAGGTAGCATCCAAGGAGGAGCTGGCGCGCATCTCAGCGCAGCGGGACGAAGCGAGGGCGGAGATTGTGGCGCAGATGAAAGAGCAGAGCTCTAACAAGGCCGCGTCCAACAGGGTCGCGGAGCTCGAGGTCGAGGTGGCGGAGATCAACTCGAGATACCAGACCACCCTGGAGCTGCTCGGAGAAAAGAGCGAGATGGTGGAGGAGCTCAAAGCGGACGTGCAGGACGTCAAGGCCATGTACAGGGACTTGGTCGAGAGGACGGTCAAGGGATGATGCTGAGGACCCGGTGGGAGGACGGACGTGTCTTGGCCACTAATGAAGAAGGAAGTGCATAGCGTTTAAGAAATATGCAGCCGCTCTAGAGCTCGATACCCTCGGCCTCGGCAGCCCGCTCGATGAAGCGTCGAACCTGTGAGTGGTCAGTGGGGTGAAGAAGTCGACGACGTTGTAGGGACGCTTGCCTCCTTGTCTGGGGTGAGATCGAGAGCGAGGAGTCCGTCGGCGTCCTTCTTGTCGATCTCTGCGCCTGCTTTCAGCAGTGCCACTGCCGTGTCACCTGTAGAACATAAGCCAGCATGCTCGTCGAGCTTCAGGGAGGTTACTCACCGTGACCCTCTGCTGTGGCGTGATGCAGCGGAGTGTAGCCGGAGCTGTCGGTGGCGTTGAGCGGGCTTTTGTGCTTCAGCAGCAGCGTCACCATGGGGACAGAGCCGACTGCGGCGGCCCGGTGGATGGCATATTGGCCGCGCTTGTCTCTGACGCGGGCGGACACGGGCGAGTCGTGGGCGAGGAGTTTTTTGGCCAGGTCAAGGTTGTTCTTGGAGGCGATGAAGTGGAGTACGTTTTGGCCCGTGTTGTCTGGTGGTGTTAGTGTATGTTGCATGGGAGTGAAGCAAGGGTTGAGGGTTGGGGGTACTCTTGATGTTCACGTCGGCGCCCTTTTGGAGGAGAAGGTCGACAATGGCTTCGCCTTCCTTGACGCTGGCGGCGATCATGAGGGGGGTCCAGCCCATCGAGTCCTGGGACGGTTAGACAGGAGTCAAAGGAAGTGCCCAGTGGTAAGGGATGTTGTACCTGAACATCTGGGTCAAAGTTCCGCTGCTGAGCGAGCTGCAAGGCGATCTCCTTTTGGTTCGAGGAAGCAGCCCAGTGGATGGGGAAACGGCCGTCGTCGTCCTCCTTGAGGGCAAGCTTTGGGTCGACCTGGGCCATGTCAGCATACTTTCCTGTAATATGTCAAGATGTAAGAGTGAGTACCCGGAGGAGAGACTCTGCCACGGTCACCTTGCCCTCACGCGCAGCAGTGTGAAGGGGGAATTTGTCCTGCTCTTTTTCGGATGCCATGATGCCAGGAGCGTGAAGCTTGGAGGGGTGAAGCCGAATTTCCGAGGCTCTTCAAGCTCTTGAGATGATGTTTGCTAGGTTTCGTTTGCAAATTCAGAAGAAGTACTGCTTGACAAATCCTCGAAATGCCGGCTTATAGGTGAATGGTGGATGGAAGCCGGAGGTGGGGTGGTGGTGATGCCGCGGGGTTAAGCTAGGGGGCTTACTCAGTGTCAAATTGCACCCCCTCGGCGCAATTGGTCTCCACCAAAAATCCTCGTCGCGTGCAAGGCTGACCACAGGCCGCATCTCCATCCATCACGACCCAAAGCCTCGACAACCCCCAGCACCATTGCTCTCCCGACACCTCCCAGCATCATCCACAAACCACCGAACCCGACTGCAGTGTCATCCGAAACATTTCGACACATACTACTCCGATCAAATCCTGCAATGGAAGTCGCCACCGCTGGCGGCGTGCCCACAGGCGCCGAGCCGCTGCAGGCGCTCATCTCCAGCAACGCAAAGACGACGCGCTCCATCTTCCCCAACACCATCCACACGCCCGCCGCCAAGCGACAGAGGACAGAGCCGACAGAGGAGGAACAGAACAAGGAGAGGCGCTTCCGCAGCGAATACGCCAGCGTCCAGCAGCTCCCAGATGTCATCGCGGCCAAGCTGCCGCAACCAGGAAACAAGGGCCGGAGTCGCATCATCAAGGCCACGCCGACAACATCAGCACAGGCCGCCGGCCGACCGCCCCAGAAACTTCTCGAGGGTCCAACGTCAAAGTCCGAGCCCGGGAGCGCGCTGGCCAACACCACAGCGCCCTCAGCCAACAGCCAGGAACCGTCCACCGGCCTCACGCGCATGTCGGGCGTATCGTCCGCGCCCCGGCCCGAGTGGCACGCGCCATGGAAGCTGATGAGGGTCATATCGGGCCACCTGGGTTGGGTGAGGAGTCTGACGGTAGAGCCGGGGAACAAGTGGTTCGCAAGCGGCGCCGGCGACAGGACCATCAAGATCTGGGACATTGCCACGGGCTCGCTGCGCCTGACGCTCACCGGCCACATCTCCGCCGTCCGCGGCCTCGCCGTCAGCCCGCGCCACCCCTACCTCTTCTCCTGCGGCGAGGACAAGATGGTCAAGTGCTGGGACCTCGAGACCAACAAGGTCATCCGCCACTACCACGGCCACCTCAGCGGCGTCTACACCCTGGCCCTGCACCCGACCCTCGACGTGCTCGTCACCGGCGGTCGCGACGGCGTTGCTCGCGTCTGGGACATGCGCACCAGGAGCAATATCCACGTCCTGTCCGGCCACACGGGCACCGTGTCCGACCTTGTCTGCCAGGAGGCTGATCCGCAGGTCATCACCTCGTCGCTCGACTCGACCGTCCGCATGTGGGACCTAGCTGCCGGCAAGACCATGGGTGTCCTCACCCACCACAAGAAGGGCGTGCGCGCCCTGACCACCCACCCCAACGAGTTCACTTTTGCCACTGGCAGCGCCGGCAGCATCAAGCAGTGGAAGTGCCCCGAGGGCGCCTTTATGCAGAACTTTGACGGACACAACGCCATCATCAACACGCTGAGCGTCAACCGGGAAAACGTCCTCTTCTCGGGCGGTAAGTGCTCCCGCCTCCGCATCTAAAGTACTGTAGCTAACCTTGAACTCCCAGCCGACAACGGCTCCATGAGCTTCTGGGACTGGAAGACGGGCCACCGCTTCCAATCACTCGACACGACCGCTCAGCCAGGCTCCCTCGACGCCGAGGCGGGTATCATGAGCTCGACCTTTGACAAGTCTGGCCTGCGTCTGATCTGCGGAGAGGCGGACAAGACGAGTGAGTACCTTCAAACACCCCCAGATGAAACACGTTGCTGACCCGCTTTAGTCAAAATCTGGAAGCAGGATGAGAAGGCCACGCCGGAATCCCACCCCCTGGTCTGGCAGCCCAACCTGTCCCGTCGGAAGTTTTAAGAAATGTTGGATATGGACCTCACATAATGATACCACAAGCACGAAACAAATAGAGCGAATGCCTCGAGGGGCCTCTCAGATTGATATACCTAATGCTTTGATGTCGGCATCGTCCCTCAGCGCCATGCGCACCTCCTCATCGGCAATGGCCAACCTCAGCTTGTGCGGCCTTTCCGGCCTTTGCGCCTCAAGCACAATGATGCCTGCGCCTGCTAGGTCGACGGCTGACGACTGGATGCACAAAGCCTCGGTGACCATGTAGTTCTCCACGGGCCGACCGGCGCCCACGAGCTGAAAGGACGACAGGATGGGGTTTAGGATCTCTTCGTCCGATACGCCCGTGGCGAGCTTGAGCATGCGGTGTACCTCGGATAGAATATCGCCAAATGTCGCATCCGACGTGCCGCTGCGCTGCATCCGCGCGAGCAGTGCGATGAGGAGTAGACGTGGCGCCAGGGCCAAAGCGCGCAGGTATTGCTGGATGGGGTTCGATGTTGCCTCGTTGATGGCCTTTTTGATGGTGGCGATTGTCACCCGCCCAGGCGCATTGCGGCTCCCGGGCTCCTGGCCTGGGGCGCGCCCCTTCTTGCTGGGCGTCGAAGGTTCAGCAGGTGCTTCGGCCTCGGCAATCTCAACAGCTCGTCTGCAAATGTCGAGGGCTCTCCGAGCATCACCGCTGACTGCTGCGACCTTGCGACTTGCAAACTGTACAGCATCTGGGTCTACAATGTTCCCTGGGATGCCCTCTAGTCGAGACTGGATGATCTTCATGAGCTGTTCGTGGTTATAGCCCGGGAAGGTGATTCTCGTCAGGCCTGGGAAGAGTCAGCATGCGGCACGGTCCTTTGGAGAGGCACACATACCTAGTCGACTGCTGATCTTGTTGCTCAGCGTTCGCTCTGGAAGATCCATGGTGTTGGCGACAGCAAGCACGATAAGCCTACTGTGGCGCAGCGCCGGCCAGTTGAAGAAGTTGTACATGACACTCTGATTCTTCGTTACGAGCTGGTCGAGCTCATCCATGAGTACCACGCAAGGGATACGCCTGGGGCTGGGGTGGTTGAACTCGCGTTCCAACAGGTCCAGGGCCTGTGTCGGACTGACACGCTCGCCCTTGAGGGCCTCCCATAGCATGCTGTACGACTGGTGGGGGTCGGTGATCTTCATGCCGTTGATCTCCACGAAGATGAAGTCGTCCATCTCGTCTGCGCTCACGCTAGCCTCGAGCTTGGATATCACCTCGCGGACGGTAGCAGTCTTGCCGGTTCCTGGCGTGCCGGCGATGTAAATGCAGCTGCCGGTGCCGTCGACGATGGCAGCTTCGAGGTGGGAGTATACCGAGGAGAACTCATTCTCTCGACAGGGAAGGCTGGTAGGGACAGAGGCAACGTGGAGGCGTGTTCGTGCCAGCTGGAAGGGGGACGCATTGAGCTGCGTTGGGGAAATGATTCGTGTTGCCAATGGAGTGAACTCCAGAGTCTTCTTCACCATGATGCTGCCGGGTGTTAGTCAGAGGCCGGGAAAGCTGGGAACAGCTTGGTCTCCTTACCGTTTTCGCGAACCAGGCGTCGACATGACCGACTGCTGTCTCTTTACCCGTGGGGTTGTGGCCTCCTTTTTCTGCCGCTTTGGTGTTCGCTCGACGTCCGAGTCGCCCTCTCCTGTAGCGATGTATGCATCAGGGGACTCCTGTCGGGGCTTCCTGCGTGACCGAGTCGCCTTTGTGTTGACTTTCAGATACTCGACCATTTCGTACACATCGTCGCCCCCGGTATAGATGTCGTTCCACACAAACTCGTCGGTATACGTCGCTGTCCTGGTGTTGCATCCGCGGCGGCAGAAGAAGGTTTTTGAGTTCCGAGGCGGCTTTCCAGAGGGGTATTTCTTCATAAAGTCGTCGTACGACAAGACGGTAGCCTTGCCGTTGATGGAGGCGAGGGGGTTGATGTCCCAGGAGGGCGTAATGTACAACTCGTGCTGGAAAGCGCCAGACAGTCAGCGCAAGAATCAAGGTCACAGGGGGTCGGTAGAGCGAACTGGCAGACAGTCTTTGCGCTTCTTTTCTTTGTTCCTGATCTCCTTGTCGGTCGAGAACCACATAAAGTTGGCCGCCATCTCGCCCTCGTCATCGTCGACGAACTCGCAGATGATGCCGACCCAAGCCTCACCAGAACCATCGGCCTTGAGGAGGACGCAGTCCCCGACGTGGCACTCAAACTTGTCTAGCCTGGCGCCAATGATCTTGTGGCTCTTTCGGCGCGGCCTTTTCGAGGTTGGGGTCTCTGCATCTTCGACGTCGGGGTTGTCGTGGATCCACTCCCAGGGGAGGTCATCGGTGCCCAGCTCGTCGTCCGAGTCTTCTCTGGTGATGCCGGTCGAGATGATGCGCCTCGCCTTCGCTCGGGGGGTTCGGGGCGGCATTATGCGTGGAAGGGCGTTGTTTGGTCGTGGTCAAACGGTATTGACGCTGCGGATTTTGGTGGATCGGCCGTCGCGTAAAGTGCTGGGTGTGAGACGACGCGACGCCACGGTATTATCGCCAAGTCACGTGATGCATCAACCACGACGAATGTCTTCCGTCGCTCGGCGCAAGGATGGCAAAGTAGCATTGAGAGAATGAATCAACTAGTATTATGGTATGGCCTCATGTGGCTACTACTTAATATCCAAACATGGCTGTCTCGCTGTCGCCTAAGCAGCCTTGGTGGCATCCTCCTTCTTGACAATGGCCTCGAGTTTGTTGAGCTCGAACCTCCGATATGTGATCTGGTCCAGAAGCCACTCGCCAAAGAAGAACCTGGCCAGCCAAATCTGGGTCGAAAGTCCACCAGCCCAAAACCAGTTCCTCGCGCCGCCAAGGAGACCGCCGAACCACCCGTTACCCCTGATGACCTCGGCCACGAGCGTGCGCGCAAAGGTCTGCGTGCTCATAGTGCCGTTCTCCTGCGAGAAGCGTACCGTCTTGTAGAATATATCTCGGATACGCTGGTAGAGTGAGTCGGCCGGAAGCTCCCAGGGATAGTTAGAACCTTCGCTCTTGACGGTGCCGGTCATGGAGACGATGACGCGAACGCCAAAGGGACGCAGTTCCTGGCGGAGAGTGCGAGAGTAGGCGTTAAGTGCGCCCTTGGATGAAGCATACACGCTTCGGAAGATGTAGGGGCTGACAGCGGACAGGGAGCTGATCATGACAATAGTACCGCGAGTAGCGATGAGCAGCGGCGCAAACGCCTGGACGGTGGCCATGACGCCAAACACATTGGTCTCGTACGTGGCGCGGACCTCGTCGAGGTCGATATCTGTTGCCGGAATGGTGTACCGCTTGCCACTGGACGGGGTCAGTCGCTTCACAAGAAGACCTGCACAGAGCTGGTTGAGTCTCACGCATTGTTGACCAGAATGTCGAGACGTCCACCTGTCAGGTCGGCAACGCTATTTTTGCAGGCCTCGATGGATTGGCTCTTGGTGACGTCCAGCTCAAGCGTGGTCATGCCCTGGTCCTTGAGCTCGTTGAGCAGCTGAGGGCGACGAGCAGTCGCGATCACATGGTAGCCTTGAAATGTCAACTGCCATACAGACCATGTTTGTCAAGTACATCATACCATACCTTTAGCATGGAACTCCCTGGCGAGCTCATAACCGATGCCGCCGGGCGTGCACCTAGTATCGTCTCAGTAAGGATGGATCTTGTTGGGGGATCCAGACCAAGTCCGTGCTATCGGCCGAGAGCCGGGCTTCTCCGGTGCTTGCGGAAGGAATTGACTGACCCAGTGACGAGAGCGGTCTTGCGGGTTGTGGCGGGGGACGGCATGGTGATGGATCTGAAAGGCTAGGTCGTGTGGTATATGTAAAGCTGTGAGATTGAAGCAAGGAAGCCGATCAGTTTCGTGTTGCTCTGCAGCCTCGAGGGTGCCGAGGTTCAGTTGAGTTCCTCATACTTCCCTCCCACCTCACATGTTCTGAAGCTTCCTCGATGACTAAGCCTTTTCCAGCACGTGACGGGGGACATTATTGAGACCCTTGGACAGGTTGCAACTTCCACCCGTCATCAACCCATACATCCATCTACGCATGGCCGGCATTTACCCGCAAGTTGTCTGATTGACAACGGCTCAAGTCGGAAAACCGTATCTGCGAAGAATCCCCTCTTGGGACGCCGAGCAGCATCGTGGCAGTGCCAATGTGCCATTCGCCAGGTCTGGCCTGGTCTCATATCGCCAATCACCACTGCTGCGGCCAACAGCCAAGAACTCGTCGGATTTGCCAGGATCCGAAGGCGACCGCTTGATGAGAGTTTGCTTCAACCGGTGATAGTTCATTGGTGTCGCTCATGACATCAGAGTCTTGGCCATTCGTTTATCTCATCTTGGTTTAGCGCCATCTGCGGGCGCTGGCCGATCCTACGGCTCCTTCGGTGGCTTGGCTTCACAGTGTTCACCACCAAATGCAACATCCGCACTTGTCGTGCATGCATGCAACAGCAGCAACCAAGGCACAGCTATGGCAAAACTTGGGACCTGGCGGATGTCGATCCCCTGCAATATGGCCTCCTACCACTTTTATTCCATATCAAGATGTCCTCTCCGTCTGAGATGATGCCCCTCTTCAGTCATCTCATCGCCAGCCCACACCTCGCGAACGCCATCTTGAAGACTTCCCCCTCGCATACTCGTATAGCTCGCTTTATCTGCCCATCATGATCGTGGACGCCTCGAAGCCCTGCTGGGCGTGCCGCAAGGGCCGCCTGATCTGCGACTTCACCAAGCCGGCTTGCAAAAAGTGCCAGACCCGTGGCACCGAGTGTCCTGGATACGATGCCAAGCCCCTCGTCTGGATTCCGAACGGCACGGTCAAGTCCAAGCGGCGGAAGAACGACAAGACCCAGCCTGTTGCCGAGTCCAAGAAGAAGCCGGAGCCTGAAACGCAGGCCAAGCTTGAGAAGCAAAAGTCGAAAGACTTTGAATCTCAAGAGTCTGCTCCGCCTTCAGCGACGAGCAAGGCTCTGGTCAAACAACCAGAGCGCCTGCTCGCACGGCGAGTGAAGCTCAAGGACGATCTAGTGATCATGTCGTATGAGATCATCGAGTATCGTAAGTCCCTCGTGCTCTCTCCACTCATACACAGACAATCCAGTGATTGCCCTGTGGCGTTGCCTATGAGCGCAGGATTGCTAACATATTTCCCCATTCAGTCAATGTACGCATTTCTCCCAATGCGGTAGCAGCTAGCGATGGCCCCGAGAATCCGTACCGGTTTCCTCACGAGGCCGCAGCATTTCTACCTCACTCCATGCTCTACACGCTCTCCTGCGTTGCGCTGAGCCACCGCGTCTTCCAGTGCCAGCCCGGCGAGCATCGAAGTGCCCTGACGATGCGATTTCAAGAGCACAGAGGCGCAGCTATCCGTGCCATCTCCGGGAGCATCCAGGAGCAGGCTGACCAGGTCAACGACGAGACGCTCTTTAGCGTGCTGACCTTCCTGCTCTCCGAGGTCTCTGGGCCTCAAGCGCAGACGGTTCTATCGCCAACCCTGTCCGTGGACAGCAGGGATTCTTCCCCGGAATCTGTCGATGATGAGCCTCCCCCAGCGGCAACATCGAGCTGGCGCCAGCACGTTGACGGTGCGGCTGCCATTATCGAAATGAGAGGTGGCCTTCCTGAACTCGTTGTCAC
The DNA here is from genome assembly GCA_014635975.1 of Plectosphaerella sp. P0831. Taxonomy (NCBI): domain Eukaryota; kingdom Fungi; phylum Ascomycota; class Sordariomycetes; order Glomerellales; family Plectosphaerellaceae; genus Plectosphaerella; species Plectosphaerella sp. P0831. The sequence continues at coordinate 19,270 of JACAFV010000124.1, read as the reverse complement.
GAGACCTTCTTTGAAGCCCCTCCTTACATACTTCATCGTGTAAGTCTTTTGGAACCCCTATGTACTTGCGAGCATGTGGCTGATAGGTCTAGCGTGGATGTAATGAGCGGCACAACCTCGCCCCCTCTGGGCCCGAAGAAAGCGCGACGCCAGCTGGAGATTTTGAGCGTCTTGCCCATGATCTACGGTGATGGTCTGTTGACATCCAACCCTTGCCCGCCCGAGCTTTTCGCCCTGATCATCCGCATCAACCACCTGCGCTCCGTCCTGAAAGCCACCCCGGTACCAGCAGACTCCTTCATGCCATCCATTACGGAGCTTTTGAACCAGGTGACGGCCTTTTCGACAGATATCTGGGCAGCGAAGACCGCAGCATCCCAGGCTCTCGCCTCCTCCTCGTCACGGGTCGAAGAATTAGATGTCATGCCTGAGCCGGTACAAATCGGCGGTGCCGCAAGACACGCCCAGTCCAAGGAGTTTCTAAACTGGCGTCGACTGGCGACGGTGTACAAGTCTTCCACGGCTCTCTACTGCATTCTTTCCCTGATCGGATCGGATACATCAGAGTCCGGTGGCTCCAACCAGGCGGACCCGCTCGAGCTCAAGGCTCTCTTCCAGCGAACTCTGTGCCAAAACCTCAAGGAGCTCTGTATAAACCGGGAGACGAGAACCGACCAGATGCGCAGGCTTGTCATGTGGCCGCTAGCCATAGCAGGCACACAGTTGGAAAAGGGCCATGACCAAATGAAGGACTTGGTTCGCCGCGAACTGGAGTGGCTGAGCGCGGAGCTTGGGACGTCTACCTCGATGGTCATCCGGGAGTTCCTCGAGAATCTTTGGACTCGAGACCCGGAAATCGACCCCGAGACGCAACGTACGGTCTGGGATGCCATGTTTGACAAGCCGTATGCGTTTGCTGTGTGATTTAGAGAGCACCAATAGCCTGAATAGAACAGGATGCAGAAATTTGTCCGTGCCAATGCCGCGGGGTGTACATGCCCAGCCAGCCCGTCATCCTTGGACTTTCTCTGTTGTTGGATTTCTGCACCCTTGGCCAACTCCCAAAGAGGAAGTAAAGCTGCTGAGATGACTCTGTACCTCTTGGGCAACTGAGTGGATCCACGAGGCTCACAATGCGGCACAGTTGCATACCACCCAATCGGGCTCCTTCGATGGGAAGTATTGATTTTCCCTGAATATCTAGGTAATTCGAGACATCCCGGCTTTACGCTTAATAACGCTCACTGATCATGTCTTCTTGTTCAGTCGAGTTCCACCAACTACCATCCTCCTGGCAACTCTTTCCACCATGTACCGAAACATTCACCCCGCCACCTCCGACGTCCTTACTTTCGTCCTTCATATGAACAATGGAATCATCCAGGCCTCTCTGAAGCCCCATATCGGCGACATCGACACAGAGACTGATGCCTCGGAGCATGATGAGCAACCAAGGCGAATGTGGGATACCACGCACAGTATTGTCCTTGTCTCGATCATGCCTGCCCTCGATCGACGCCCATCGGGAGAGAGCAACGGCAGTTCATCAACCCCTGAAGAGCCCGACTCGCTTCTTGGAGACACAAGCCACCTCTTAATGTCTCCCGAGCTTGCCGCACCCTTGAACACCCGTCCCCTAGACGTCTCTGACGATGCGACGGGACACATCTACCTGGAACCAGAAGCAGCCGCTCAAAATGCTCAGATCTTTGCCCGGAGCCACAGATTTGAGGAGAGCTCTCCCCGTGGATGGACTCTCGTGAGAAGGAGCAGCACATTCACAGCTGCTTCGATTCGCAGCGGCATCGAACTTCGCATCGACGCCTGGGAGTCAGTCGCCAACTCGGCGGTCTGGAATGGCCACACCAGTGTCCGTTTCGACATGACGGACAAGGGGGTTACCGAATCGGGTTCCATTTTGGCCCGTAGGGCCCCTGTTTTGGCGCCTGAGACTCCTCAGGATTCGTGGGACCCCGAACTGAGCATAGAGCCAGCTTCTTGGGGTAATGCGCGTTTGAACCAGCCAAGGTACGTACCTAGGTACAAGAACATGTTCTCGATGATGGGCTGACATCATTTGCATAGATCAGCGATAAGAGTGAACAGGGTCCCATCGAACCCGTCCTCGCGTGCAAGGAGAGGTCTTGCAGAGTTCCCACGGCGGTATGGCTCTAGTTGAGCCCGAAAGCCGCCCAGATGTGAGCCGGGACGATGGCTATAAGTGTTGTTCGAAGTTGTGATGATACACATGTATCTATCAGACCGCTGTAGATAGCGGATCCGCCTTTTGGCTCAGCGGATGATTCATCCCGTCGGAAATGGATGGAAATGCAAATAAATAGGCAAAGGTGGAGAGATAATAATAATAGCATCATGGAAGTTCAGAAACGAAGTCCTCGATTACGTAAGTTGGCATCGACAATGAAAGGAGGAAATTCCGTCCGACTAAGTCGTGATTCGGTTGGTGATGATCCAGGAAATTCAGGGGGAGCTGGCGTCGGTGTACCCGCTTCACCGAGACGCTCCACATTACAGACCCGCAAATAACGCCTCTGAATTAGCCAATCAACACATCCACCTCCACCAGCTAAAAAAAAGTTTCCCGAGCTTCAAGAAACCTCAGTTGCAGGAATCACGAATTGACCAGAACCACCACCAACCGCCAACCCGACCACCGTCAACCCTTCAATACCCCTCAACCAAAACACCCCAAAAAACACCGCCAACATGCATCTCATGTACATCGAGGGTGAGGACGGCAACCGCGTCTACTCCCTGAAGAAGGTCCTCGACGGCAAGGTCACCAAGTCCGCGCACCCTGCCCGTTTCTCTCCCGACGACAAGTACTCTCGCCAGAGGGTCACCCTGAAGAGACGATTCGGTCTCCTCCTCACCCAGCAGAGTATGTTTTTCTTCGGTCCCTTTGATTCGCGCAGAACCCGCAGGACAGGTGCTGACGAGACTACCGCAGAGGACAAGGAGGCTGCCCACTAAACGCAATCGATCGAGTCTTGGGATACGAACAACTCGGGGGAAGCACTGTAACAATCCGACAACAAATGGAGCGCGGAAAATCGCAGCGGGCGACCGCAATGGGCTCTCCGTGATAGACCACCATATGTCTGGCGTGCGAGGAACAGGGACAGCCTCGAGGTGTACAAGTTTTCATCTTTTTTCTTTCTTTTTTTTTTTAACCACGGCGTTGGGGTTTCGCATGAAAGGGACGGAGTTTCGAGTCGCCGCCGCACTGAAAAAGCGCGGGAGGAACTTGGGAAGTCAAATCAAATGCCGCCCAAGGCCGATCCTTGGGCATGTTCTTTTTGGGAAAACCGTCTATCATGGTATCATCATGCCGCGTCATGTAATTTCTGCGCCCGTGACCGTCCTACGCCCCAACCATTCAAGCCCGTGACTTGCGACCGTTGACACCGCGCCCAGGTCCCAGCCGGACCTTGCCGTTGGCGGCTGTGCGCTCGCCCGTCAGCAGGCTCGGCAGGTAGTCCTCGTCCATGATATCCTGCTTCCTCTCCCTCTGCTTCTGGCCCATGGCCCGCTCGTACTCCTTCTGGTCCTCGGCCAGCATGAGCTTGGTGCCCCAGCCGTTCTTGCCACCAGTGTTCTTGGTCGCGAGCTTGCCACTGGCCGTGCCGGCGACCGGCTTGGGAATGCTGTAGACGTTGCCCCGCGTGTTCCACTGGAAGTTGCGCTTCAAGTGCAGGTTGAAGGATCCGTCGTCGTTGGTTGTGCAGGAGACGCGCGTGAGCGTCGGCTGGCCGCAGCGGGGACAGAACTGCTTGTCCATCTGCTTGCAGATCTGGAAGCAGCCGTGGCACCGCAGGACCCAGTTCTTGACCTGTGTGATGCGCGACATGGAGGGTGCGAGCAGGTTGAGTCCGATGCGAAGCGCGACATTCTGCATGGCGTAGTCGGATGTGAGGAGAGCAACTTTGAGGGAGATGGCCTCCGTTGTGGGCATGCTGTCCTTCTTGTCCTTGGCCTGGTGCTTCTTCAGGTTGGACGGCGTGATCCAGCCATCGTCCGAGTCCTCGGCGGCGTCCTGTGCGGAGACCCCTTCAGGCGCAGGAGTCTCTTCGGCGGCAACAGGGGCTTTTGTCTCAGGAGCGACCTCGGGCGAGGCCTCGGGCGCAACCTCGGGCTCTGCGATGGCCAGCTGCTCAAGAGACTCGCTGACCTCGACAGCAGCGGCCTCAGCCTCGGGCGTCGCCTCGTCCTGCTTCTCCGCCACTGTGCCCTCCGCCGCCCCGGCCTCCTCGACTTGTGTGGTTTCCTCCGTCTTCTCAACTTGTGTGGTTTCCTCCGTCTTCTCAACTGTGGCATCTGCCTCCTGGCCAGGGGGCGCTCCATTGATCGACTTCTGTCCGGGGTCCTTGCGTAGTCTCCAATCGCCGCCGTTCTGTTCAACCTCCAGCTCATACGTCAAGGCGAGAAGGTGGATATCAGGCCGACTCATAACCTCCAAGTCTCCGGTTCTCCGTGCAAAGTCCGTGATGAACTTGACGCTGGCGGCGCGGGGGTTGCGCAGCTTGACGAAGGGCATAAGGGTCGTCTGGACTCGGGTGCGGGTCTCGACATCGCGGATTTCCTCGAGGATGGACGGGAGCATGTAGAGCTCATCGGCTTGAGCGATGAGCGTGCTGACCGGGGGGTCGTTCTTGATCAGCGGGCCTGTGTCGAGACAGATGCTGCGAATGGGTTTCGTCGACTCGCCCGCATCTGCGACCGGTGTGGCGGGGACATCCGCGACCACGGGGGCGGGAGCGTCCCGCGCGGCGTCTTCGGTAGACATGATGTGCAGGAGACAGAAATGATAACTGTTTTCGGTCTGTTCGAGGTTTTGGTATCTCAGATAGAGCAAGTCGGAATGATTTCGATCTGCCGTTCAGGTTCTCGATTTTTCGTTTGGCGGGGGTGGGGGATAAAAAGTGCAGATAAGATAAGCCGATTTGGAGGGGTTCTTGGTCGATGGAAATGCGGCCTAGACACACGTGACAATCCGTGGACAGCGCCCGACAGCAGGCTCGAATCACAGCGACTCTCGGTGTACAAAAATTGGAAACCTTTGCTAGTGAACATTGTGATATTGAGTAGGTGTTGTGTTGAAGCTGTGCGACTTGGCGAGCCTGTGTCGAGCACAGGGGCTTCAAACCAGAGTGCGCCCAAGCTGTGAAGCAGAGCAGAAGCACTGAAGCAACGACGACCCGTCCTAAATATCGCGATCCGCGTAAGACTGAGAGGCTCTGTGCCGTACTGTATGTAGGCTCGCTGTGACCAGGAGTTCGCCGACTCCAAACACCGGCATGGAAACGGATCCCATCGCCTTTCCATCATTCGTCGTGAGAGTTGTCCAGGTTGGACCCTGCGCCAAACGCAAGACTGCGTGTAAGATTATCGTAGCATATAAGATAGATCGGGAAGCTTGGAGATGAATTCCCGGGCGAGTGCCGCGTCTGTAGCAGTGTCGGATTCGGCGGGTATAGGTGACGGTTCTAAACCGAACGCCACCTTCTTTCGGGGCTTTGAGATGGGCTTGACCTCGACCGAGGGAGCGCTCTCTTCAATTTTGTGAGGACGGATGTTCTCCTTGGAATCGGCTATCATGGCGACCCTAGGCGGAGTCCCAGTGGGTTGGACTGCTGCTGGTACAAGCGGTGCGTCATTCCATCCAGAAAACGGCAGTGATTTGGCCTGTGATATCGATGCCGTTGCCCCAAATCCGTTTGCTACTGGCGGTAGAGGATCAGGTTGCTTGACTTCGGTTGTTGTCTCCCGACCAAAGCTCGCAGGTTTGCTGGGGAAATCCGGGGCAGACGGCGTGACCATGTCGCCCCATTCGTCGTCGGACTCGTCTTGTTCGACTTTCTCAAGAGGTGGAGCTGGGGACTGTGACTTTTTGGGGGGTGCTTGCAATTTGAAGGTCTTGTTCTCAGGTGGAGCAGCATTCCTGACTGCGTCAGGGACTGGAATGCCCGGCGAGGCTGGTTGCGTAGGGGTATCCGACGCCCAGCCGAAACTGGCAAGACCGCTCCATGCATTTGTAGGGGGAGCCTGGCCTGGGGGCATGCTGACTGGGCGCTGCTCGACAGCGGCAATGCTGGATGGAGGTGGCAGGCTGCTCATCGATTGCCTCGGATTTTGCTCTGGTGTACCACGACCTGACCTGCCACGCCTGAAGAACTCTTCCAGACTGACAGGCGTTGAAGGCTGGTTCCAACCAAAAGCCGGGCCTCCGGCTCCTTTACCCAAAGCCCCTCGGTAGGGACGCCCGCCCATGGAGTCTTCCTCCATCCACCGCCTAACGGTAGTAATAATTTCTGGACGAAGGGACGAGGAGGCCCAGTTGATTCGGACGTAGTTGTCTTCGTCGCCAGCATTATGTTGGCGCATTGGACCATAACGCGAGATGCGGTACCACGTCTTGCGCTCTGAGATGGCTTCGAAGCTGTCGGTGATGATGCGATCAGGCACCGTCACATCATCGCCAGTGACATGGCTTTTTGGGCCCGTGAAGAGCTCGTCCAGCTTTTCAAGATCAACCTTGAACGGCTCATGATGTATCGTATCTGGCGCGTCCCGTGGCCCCTTTTCCAAAGCTTCCTCGGCTTGGTGATGTTCTGGAGCTGGTACTGAGGCAGGTTCCGGAAGTGGTTCGGAGGATGGCTCTATTTCTGAATCGGGCGGACTGTTGTTGTCGACGGCCGGTGAAGGAATATCCTCCTCTTCACTTCGTTCAGACTCCGTGTCCTCTTCAGCTACAACGGTCTTCCGAGTTTTGCGGATTTGAATCTGATCATCTCCTGCTCGCAAGGCAGGCGTCGACGACACGGAGCGCGGGGCCGGTGTCCCCATACTCTCCCGCGAGGATGATTCCTGGCTCACGGCTCGCTTTGGTCCAGGGACCAAATCCGGGACAAAGCTGGTCTTCCGCGCGATGCCGTCATACATTGTGACCAGCTTCTGGACCTTGGAGGCCGACTTCTCACTATCTTGCGCCGAGGGTGCTTCCTCGGCTGGTGTGATTGGCGAATCGGGATGTGCATTTTCCGGTATCCCGCCTGCCTCGGATCCTGACGATGCAGGCGACGCGGTCGAGTCCTGTTGTACAATCGGAGGGTCTCCGTTGGGAATGGCGGAAGGTGTGCTATCAGGGACATTTTCCTGGGAGGTTGGAACAGGGGACTGTGGCTCGATGACGATTGATATGTTGGAAGCGCGGCTTCGTAACGGAGGTTGTACAGAGTCGCCGTCGTTACTCGCTGTCGGCAGCGACGGAAGGTGTTGGATGTGCAGCTCAGCGTCGTCTCTGCGGTTTAAGGAAGGCTCGGATGCCCACGGATCAAGGACAAGATGCTCCGACGACGACCTCTTCGAAAGAGGGGGAGGTCTGAGGCCTGGAGATGTTGCCCGGCTGTTTGGCCACTGAGGATTACTCCCCTTCCGTCTTCGGTCGAGCCGCGGTGTCAAGTGGCCGTCGGCGGGTGCGGCGTCGTTAGAACTCCAGATACCCCAGCCAGAGGGCGCTGCACTCGGCGTGGGCTCTGGAGCGGCCCAGTCCCCAAAGGACTCATCTTCTGTCCATGGGGAGTGGCTGGGAGGAAGGCTTATGTTGGTTGGTGTTGAGGTGAAGAAGGCGGCAGGAGGAGGTTCGGGACTCGCGACGGCGGCGGTCTTTGGCTTGGTAACACTGTCGGATTCTGCTGTGGCCCACGGAGATGCCCATGGATTCTCCATCGTGGTGACCGAAGATGCATTGTGGTGGCCGATAGCTTCCGGCGACAGCTCGGGGGCCTTGGTCGGATGCGGCGCAACAGTGGCTACCTGCGCATGACGGGAGCTGTGGACGCGACGCGACGGGCAGATTGGCTCGGCAAGGTGTCAATTGTGATCGGGAGAGGCGGGAAGAGGTTGGTATTGTTCGGTCTGGAGTCGCGTAGGGAATAACAAGGCGGGCGTGACACGTGTGAAGTTGAATGTGGTGATGTAGCAGGGAAGCTGTTCAGGGGTTTGCTTGTCTGGACTCGACCAAATCGAGAAAGCTGCATGGAATTCCAGGTTTGGGGGGTGCAGGCACCAGCTCGGGGCCGACATACCCGAAGTTTCCCCTGCCAGGTCAGTGCCAACAGCGTGTGGGGCCGCGTATTTGCAGCAACAACCACTCAACTTTATCCTCTCAACTTGAACGACTTCGATCCAGGACAAGCACCTCGACGGGGCCTCGAGCGTTTTGTGCTCTGAGACTCAGCTGGAGAAGGTAGCATGGTGAACGAGTTTCTCAGTCCTGGGAATATATGACCTCAGGCTGCCTCTATTCCCAAGCCTGTCGACACGAGGCCATCAGAAACGGAGCAGCTTTCCAGCTGTCAGTCACAGAAGTCAACGCACATGGGGATGGGTCGGTCAAAAGAGTGTTTTCTGATACGGTCTTCGGAATCTATGTCTCATACTAGGCAACTTCCGTCTGGATACATCGACGACTGTCCACCGGGACCATGTCCCAACCGAGTGCTCCAATCAAGAGCCAGTCGCACCAGGGGAGATGACAGGGCTACAACTCCCATGGCCGCAGAACTCCTCAGCAGTCGATGAAGCCTCCGTTGGCCGAGCAGCTGCCAGGAATCGAGTAGGCCCACTGTCTTAAAGTCAGCGATCTGGGTGAAATGGATGCCATGGCTCAAAAAGACTCACGTTCTCGAAACCGCCATCTCCACGGCGGGTGAAAGTAGCGCCGGGTCCAAGGACAACGACCTCGAAGCTTCAGTCTAGAGTTAGCAATCTTGCACGCCAGAGATTTGGAGCACCTTGGGAACACATACGTGACAGTCGTTCCCAGCTTAGCATCATAGCGGACGGTGTTCTGGCTCTGAATAGTTCCAGTGGTCCCAAAGCCGACGTTGCAGACAACGACACCGCGTCCGGGGAAAGCGGCGGCTGTCTGCCTGGCAACGTCCTGGGTGAACTTGCGGCGGCCCTCGAGATCCTTGTTGATCGTCTGCTGGATCAGCAGGTTGACCTTGGAGGCGATGCCCAGCACGGCGTTGGCGGCAGAGCCCGCGTTGGGAGCTCCGGGAACAGGGCCCGAGGGCTTGGGCACCACACGCTGACGGGCACTGTGGAACTGTCAGTGATACTGGTCGAATGGAGTCATGAGAAGGTTGCTCACGCAATGATGGGGCTGGCATCGGCCGATGCAATGTCGCCGGAGACGGGAACAGGGCTGGCCATGCCAACGCTGGCGAAGGCCAGGACGGCAGTAGCGAGGATGTTGTTGAAGAGCATGGTGAAGATGGTTTGGGTGGAAGGTTTTGAAATGGGAAGGAGAGTAAAGTGAAGAGAGTGTGGTAGTGAATGAGTGACTGTGAATGAGAGTGAAGCTGTTGGTGCTGGTGAGCTATTCTTTTCTCCATTGTGGACAGAACATCTGATTTATATAGCCATCTTGTCCTGCCATCTACGCGCAGTGTATCTTGCTTTCTGGCCACATACAGGTCCGTGATGTGAAATGGCATACAGCCCGAAGGCTTTCGGGCATCACTATCGCGATATTGGACCAAATCTACTCGTGTGGTGTTTGGGGCATATTGTTCTATTGCTGTGCCTCCTAGTCCAGTCCCGTTGGACTCTAGTTCACTCCTTCAAACAGCGCATTGTGTCTATGTTTGTGGTTGCCTGGCCTCGCTTAGGTCGAGGGGAGTTAGGAGTCAGGTTGTAGATTGTCTCTTGACTCGAGTCAGGAGAAGTGGCCTGCTCATTGCCAGCCTCGCAAAGTGGCAGCTCCTACTTGGAGCAATACACCGGACGGCAAAAGAACCCCCTGGCAGCAAGATCGAGTCCCGGGCACCTTTGCCTACATTCCCTGTTTTTAGAAAGCAAAAAGTGGCGTAAAGTTGATGATTCTCGGGTACACAGTCACTTTCAGCAAGGACAATTGATGGCAGTTTCTGGCACCATGTCGAGCTTGTACTGCACATGGCCCGTGAGTGTGGCAGTCTTCTTGCTTCCCCGGCAGTGCTGTGCTCCCCGGCAGTGCTGTGCTCCCCGGCAGTGCTGTGCTCCCCGGCGCAATACCCGGTGTAATATCAGCGATAGCGTACGTCGGTGGTTGCCGACCCGTGCGCAGAAGTGCCGGATGAACCACCCGTGACAGAACTCAGGTCGGTGTCATGGTTTGGGGCCGTGAGGTGACTCGACTCATGCATGTTCGAGACCTGAGATCAGGCTTCCTGAAAATACCACGGCGAGATCGCTTGGATATGTGGCTGCCTAGACTGTAGTATGTCATGCGAACCTCGTACCTAAAGTACGAGCTTCGACGCACGGCTGGGCAGACACTCCGAAAGGTGCGCAAGGCTAGGTCACAAAAGTGCTCGCTAGTCGCTATACGACGGATACGGAGTTGATTTGTTGTTTCAAAAGTATGCACTGCCTTTGGGGGGTTTGCAATGACTCGAGCGTAACGAACTGATGTGGCTGAGTTGGAGATGAAATCGAGTTTGGACTTGAAGATGGACCGTGTTGAGTTGAAGTTGAGGATGCCGTTGTCCGACTGGGGCCCCGACTTCGGTCGCTGCAAAGCGCGCTAACCCGATTAAGCTGTCACAATGATTTGTAAAGGTCGCAAACCACGCCCAACTGAGACGAAGGGAAGAAAGTTGACCTAAACATGACAATCAGCGTGTAAACCTTCAAAACTTACAGCCCATAATGTCACTCTCAAAGGTCAAGCACATTGTTCTGGTAAGCGCTGCTCCAGAGTCGGAAGAAAAGGCCCCGTTCTAACATGAATCTCGCCTAGGTCCTCTCTGGCAAGGGAGGTGTGGGCAAGTCGTCCGTCACGACGCAGCTCGCCCTGTCCCTCTCACTGGCAGGCCACTCGGTCGGTGTTTTGGATGTCGACCTGACCGGCCCATCGATTCCTCGCATGCTGTCCATCGAGGCGTCGAAAGTGACCCAAGCGCCTGGCGGCTGGCTCCCTGTGCCCGTGCACGATGCAGACGAGGAGAAGGGCATCGGCTCGTTCCGAGCCATGAGCCTGGGGTTCCTGCTGCCTCGTCGCGGCGACGCCGTGGTTTGGCGAGGCCCGAAGAAGACGGCAATGGTTCGGNAATGGTTCGGCAGTTCCTGTCGGATGTGCTGTGGTCGGAGACGGACTACCTGCTCATCGACACGCCCCCTGGAACAAGCGACGAACACATCTCCCTCGCCGAGACGCTGCTGCGAGATGCCTTCCCCGGACAAGTGGCGGGAGCTGTCGTGGTCACGACGCCGCAGGCCGTTGCGACGGCCGACGTGCGCAAGGAGCTCAACTTTTGCGCCAAGACCAACATCAAGGTGCTCGGCGTCATCGAGAACATGAGCGGCTTCGTGTGCCCCCACTGCGCCGAGTGCACCGACATCTTCAGCTCCGGCGGCGGCGTCGTCATGGCGGACGAGTTCAAGGTGCCATTCTTGGGGACTGTTCCCATCGATCCCCAGTTCGGTCTGCTGGTCGAGTCTGGGAAGCGCCCAGTCTACCCGCAGGGAACCAAGATTGATGGACGGGACATCAGCGAGCCGACGGGCGCGGTCAAATCGGATGACGACCCCCTTGTGGTGAAGTACCAGGATTGCTCGCTCGCCCACGTCTTTGCCGCCATCACGATGCAGTTGACTGAGGCTATTGAGGTCCCGCCGCAGCCTTGATAGCGCAGGTCGACAGCAAAAGCAAGACAGCCTATCACTGTCTCAGAGTCAGCCAACATATTGGACACCGCCAATGACCAGCCTGTCACTTCCGACGAACCACAACCACTTGAGCCATGGCCGACTCGGCAGGGCAAAGTGCAGCACTGCAAGCCTTCCTGCGCGACCTGCTTGCAGAACGCAAGCCACGCCCTGTGCGACATGGAATGAGGCGGACCGCCGTGCCGGGCGGATGCAGGTACCGTACCATGGCCTCGAGGACGGGTTTACACGGTTTGACGTCTCCTTGTAATCCCGGAGGTGGTCTGGTGTACCGAGCACCCAGTCATCAATCGAACTGGGGCACAGGGACATAGCTCGTGCAGCAGAAAGCGGCAACCTACATGGCGATAGCTCACCTGTCCAGCTGAAAATGCCAGGTCCCTTTTTAGACTTGAGGCAGGAAGCTATGTCTAAATATGTCCCGAGATCCAAGCCGGGAGCGGCGTTTGTGTCTCGGAGAAATAGACCTAGAACGGACAAAGACATGACATGCGGCCCCGCGGGAGCCCCCATCATCACATGCCTAGGCGCTGAAGAAGTGGAAAGTTCAGGGGCTTCCAGCAGGTCGGGCACCCCGCGCTGGGATCCAGCGGTGCCTGATGATGTGCCGCGCAATGCCTGTCACCTTGGCCTGGCCTGGCAGACGGGCGCGCCTGAGCCGGACGGCGGACCGGGAGAAAAAGTAGGACGAGACGAGACGGGACGAGAGACGGACTGGACTGGGACAGGGGCTGGCTGGGACGGACCCAATGGAACCAACCTCGAATGCTGCTGGATGACCACAATTTTTCGATTCGCGACCAAGCACCGATCGCTTGAAGAAAAATCTCTCACCGACTCTGGCCCACGCTCCCTCCATCAGCGCGTGCATCGTGGCATCCATCTTTAGCTGTGTGTGCATTTTGGTAGAATAGGTTCCTTTGCCGAATAAAATTCTCCTTTGCATACCTCCTAATCCTTCTGCGTTCAAGACTCGGAGATCCCGTTCTTAGGTTGTCTTCGAGTTCCTGCCCGATCATCCCCGCGACGAAACGTTGCCCACTAAACCCAGCCAGCCCCAGCACCAAATCCCTGGCGGCCAGCTGTGCGGACCCCGCCATTGACGTCGTTTTTGTTTGGCTCCATCAGGCCTCAACTTTACCCACTCGCACTCGCAAGTCCCCGTACAGACATTTTTCTGCCATCAACCTCCAAAATCAAAAGCACGAGACCAACACACACACCACTTTCCCCGACCTCCCCCGACCTTTCCATCTTCGATACAGTCAACTTTCTCCTTTCCAACGCCCGATCTCTCGAAGATTCTCTGCGCATCGTCAATGAGTCACAAACACTGCTGAATTGCCAACCGCGCATACCCCGCCGAGACTCGCCTCGTGCCTCATATGAGCTCAGTCGATCTCTTGCGCTTCCTCTCCAAGCCCGCAAAGTACGTCTTCCACCCTCGCGATGCTTGTCTTTTGCTCCCGCTAAACCCTAATTCAGGCCCCGATAACATCCCCTATCCGAAAACATACACACAAGCCTGCCTATCGACCTGCCTATTCGCTCGTCTCCTCCCCTCCCAAACACCACCACCCCGATCGCAGATAACCTCGTCTGCTGGGTCCGATACTCCACCACAGGTATCGGTGTCTGACAGAACGAGGCCAACAGACGGTTCACCATTCCGCCACTTCGAGTCTTCTTCCTCCCGCGCGGTTCTCGCCCTCCCTAACGTCCTTCCGAGTGACGTTATAGCCTCTCCCATACCAACCACTGCAGCTGGCTCCGCCAGCAGGTTACAGCTTCCCACTTCCTGTGGGCCTACTCTCTCAGACGAACAACCGCAAGGTTCGTTTGAGTGGCAGCTAGTGCTCCGCGGACTCACCAACGAGCTCCACGACAACCGCCGCACCTCCTCCTCCTCCACTCCCTCTTTCAAGGTCACCAACAGCTAGCCGTTCGCCGACAAAAGATGGTCAACCAGTCGATCCCCGCTGAATACAGCTTCTCTCCTGCCGAGGGAACCCCCCATCTGACTATCAATCACGATGTGGCCGCCGAGCTCGACTCCACCAACGCCTTCGAGGGACCCGAGAAGCTCCTCGAGGTCTGGTTCGCCCCCGATGCCGACTCGCTCCCGCCCGGCGCCAAGCCCAATGGCCTGAAGAGCGTCTCTGCCGACACTTGGGTCACCATGCTTGACATGGTCAACTGCAAGATCCTCTCCGTGCTCGAGTCCGATGCCGTCGACGCGTACCTCCTCTCCGAGTCGAGCCTCTTCGTCTTCCAACACAAGCTCATCCTCAAGACATGCGGTACCACCACCCTGCTCCTGGGTCTGCAGCGCCTCTTGCATATCGCCGCTGAACACGCCGGCTTCCCCTTCCACAACGCCAAGGAGAGCACCAACGTCAAGGCCGCTGCCACCCCCTACCGTGTCTTCTACAGCCGCAAGAACTTCCTCTTCCCCGACAGGCAGGAAGGCCCCCACCGCAGCTGGAAGCAGGAGGTCAAGTACCTCGACGACATGTTCGAGGGCGGCAGCGCCTACATGGTTGGCAAGATGAACGGTGACCACTGGTACCTCTACATCACCACCCCCAACAGCGCGCTCACGCCCCCTCGCACACCTGACGAGTCGGTCGACGACATCTCCAAGATCCCCACCGCCATGCTTTCGCACCCTGTGGGCATCTCCAACGACGAGACCCTGGAGATTCTCATGACCGATCTGGACCCGGAGAACGCCAAGCAGTTCTACCTGGCCAACGCCAGCGAGGTGGCCAGCAAGAAGATGGCCAAGGAGGCAGAGAAGGCTCGCAAGGAGGCCCATGACAGCCTCGGCCACGTCAGCGGCTCCCACGAGACCGTTGACGTCTTCAGCAACGGTGCCGATTCTGAACTCGCCGACAGCGCGGACCATCAGGCCCTCGCCGAGGCCCTCACCACCGAAGGACATGCCCTGGGGACGGTCGTCTCGGAGAATTGCGGTCTTCATGACGTCTACCCCATCAGCAAGTACCCCGACGCCAAGATTGACGCCTACCTCTTCCAGCCCTGCGGCTTCTCCGCCAACGGCGTGATCCCCCCCGCCAATAAGGACGACGCCGAGAACCCGACCAAGGCTGACCACTACTTCACGGTTCACGTCACGCCCGAGCCCAACTGCTCCTTCGCCTCGTTCGAGACCAACGTCCCCGGCGGCCAGTCGGGCCGTTCCACAGCTGAGATCATCGAGCACGTCGTTGACATCTTCAAGCCCGGCCGCTTCAGCGTCACCCTCTTCGAGGCCAAGGGCCAGAGCGTCAACCCCTACGGCATGGGCGACGGCAAGGCCCAGTCCCTGGCCTCCCAGCGCCTCGTCGATCCTGTCCGCGGCTACCGCCGTGTTGACCGCGTCGTCCACGAATTTGAGGGCTACGACCTTGTCTTCCGCTTCTATGAGAAGGACGGCTGGGTCGGCGACCGCAAGGCGCGTGTTGGCGAGCTCCTGTGAGAGGCGGTACGGTATCTGGTGCACTTGGCGCGAGTCCCTCACGGTCTTTTCCGGGTGACTTGGGCAGCCATCGTTTTTTGGTCGAGATGGCTGCACACACTCCTTCAGGAGAGATGGGCCCCGAAAGCGCTTGACGCTCCCTTCTATGAAAATGCAGATCTATCCAGCGCAGTGCTTATTCTCCTGTGACATTATAATTTGGACATTACTATTTCACATGATGATATTTACTGCTGTTTGTGCTGGGTTCTTCAAAAATCGTCCTGAGGGAACCGGGCGCCGCCCTGTCGTCGTGCCTCGTCCAGGATCTCCATGACGCGTACCGTCTCGGTCAGCGGCATGAGGGTGCTCTGCTTCTTTCCGGCTGCGATATCGAGGGCCACGGCGTCTGCCTCGTAGTAGAAACCCCGACCTCCCGGCTTCTCAAAGCTATACGTCTTTTCCTCGCCGCCCTTCTTGACCACGGTGAAAGACGAGGGGATTGGGGCAGCCGGGCCTTTGACATAGACGGTGCCCTCGGTGCCCTCGATTCTGCAGAAGGTCTCGGCTGTGATGTAGTTGGAGTGCGACGTTATAATGCCCTGCCTACCATCGGTGAAGAGCAGGATGATGGCCGTCGCGACGTCGACGCCGTCAGAGAGGGTCTGAGCAGCGACGACCTTGGGCTTCTCCCGCTCGCCCTGGCCCTCTGGCGAAGGATCGAGCCCCAGTAGGCCCCAGGTGACAGCGTAGACGCCGATATCAAGCAGCGACCCGGCACCAAGAGCGGGGTCTTTGAGGCGCGAGTCAGCGGGTTTGGAAGCAATATCCTGCTCGAGACTGAAATCGGCAAAGACTCGCTGGATGGTGCCAATAGCGCGGTCCTCGTGCAAGGCTTTTTGCAGAGCGAGCACGGGAGGGAAGAAGCGCGTCCACATGGCCTCCATGACAAAGACGCCGCGAGCGCGAGCTGCCTCTGCGACCTCGCGGGCCTCGGAGGCGAGGAGGGTAAAGGGCTTCTCGCAGAGGACGTGCTTCCCAGCGGCGATGGCATCGAGGCAGTTGCGGCGGTGAAAAGCGTGAGGGGTGCCGATGTAGACAATGTCGACGTTTGGGTCGGCGTAGAGTTCT
Source organism: Plectosphaerella sp. P0831 (assembly GCA_014635975.1). NCBI lineage: Eukaryota > Fungi > Ascomycota > Sordariomycetes > Glomerellales > Plectosphaerellaceae > Plectosphaerella > Plectosphaerella sp. P0831. The sequence goes on along the minus strand of JACAFV010000124.1, from coordinate 2,940 downwards.
TCATAGCTGCCGTAGATGGACGGGGAGTGGCCGGGGAGGTACTGGGAGGCGAAAGCCTGGCCCTTTTCAACGGAGGAGGTGCCGATGGCTTGGATGATGTGATTTGCTTTGGGGTCGGGACGGTCAAGGATGAGGTCGCTGACGAACCAGGAGGCGATCATGCCGGTTGAGATGATGCCCCATCGGAGGGTTGGCTTGGTTTCGGACATTTTGGGGGGGCAAGAAGTCAGTGTGATGAAGGTGTCTTGAGTGATGGTGATAGTTTCGTTGAGATCAGGGGCGATGTTTGCTTTCTATATTACCTTGACAAGTCGTCGCACAGTGCCTGATGGCGGGGCAGTGAGGGGTATTTTGGTGATGATCCCCTGAGCTTACCCCTGAAAATGTCGGATCTCGCCCCGATGCTCCGACATCCGCCATCGCGTCACTGTGTAACCGACAACGGCATTGATGGCAGTCCACTGGCAATTCGATGATGTTTCGGTGACAAGACTTTGGCTCTTCGGTGTAGGGCTCGGCTGCCCGCCACAGCGCTCGTGGGCCACTGGAATGCCATGTCTCAGAGCATGCCCAGGCCCTCAGCCACCGCTGCACACCTTGCAACTGAAGCAGCCAAGTCTGTAGCAGCAGGCACAAAAACCTGTGACGTCGCGTCTCATCACCAGGTTGACCCCGTCGCACGATCATCCCCCAGGGTCGTCTCAGGCTCCTGACCCTGGATAGACCTAGCCATCGCTTCGGAGTAAGGGAGACAAAAATCCCATCCCTGAGGCGAAAAGTGTGATCACGAAACCTAGACCGTCAATCAAGGGACACACCCAAGCACCGTCAGGCACTTTAAAAAGAATAGTCCAACCCCACCTTCTGCCGGTGGGTGATTCCTTCTTCTCGTCCGTCCCCCGAGGCATTCGATTGTCCCAGAATATATCCAGGGCTGGCCGCGCCGCAGGGCACTCACTCGCTCGGCCTCCTCTCGAGTGGCGAGTGCGTCGCCTGCGGCATTCAGTCCCCCTACATTGGAGAGGCTAGCACTCGAGGGGGGCGGGAGTGCCACGTTGCGAGGAGCCGCCACGCCCCCTTGACAACCAGCAGCTGGAATGTGAACAGCCGCCTCCCCACATGCTTTTTCCAAAAACGGCCTGCCTTTGCACCTCACCTCGATGGGAAACGCAGCGGCCAAGAAGACGAGAGAAGGAAGAGGAGGGGCGGGTTGAAGGGGGTACCTGATCTGTCTCGTCTCATCGAGGAATGTCGTCTTTCAATGACCAGCCCACGCTATCGATTTTCCACAGCCATCCCACCTCCTCCGCCCAAAAAAGCGCCGTGTGTCCGCCGGCCGACCTCCCCATAACGAGACGAGGGGGAAAGGGAACAAGCCATATATCAAAGGATGATGACGCCCTGCTCCCTCACGACAGGAAAGCCTCCTCCTCCCAGGGCGTCGTCACTCTTTTCCTCCCCCAGGGACCCTATCGAAATCCCTAGTACTAACCCCCAGCAGCAGTACCACCAACCACCATGGCCCGCGTCAAGAGCGAGGCGGACGCAATGTCCGACAGCCTCGAGTCGCTCGAGACAAAGTCCTCCATGTCCGGCAGCGCAAACTCCATGATCAACCAGCCGCGCCCCTTTTCCATCATCCTCATGTTCACCCTCTTCTGGCTCCTCATGGCGTCCATCGGCGGCTTGAGCACCTCGGCCGTCGACTTTCGTACCCCCTCGCGCGCTCCTGGGAGCGTCACCCAGAGTTTCGTCATGTTCTCTGTAGGTCGTCGACATATCTTCTGCGTCAACCTCGGCAGGCTAACCACCTTGATAGTCCCTCATCTCCCCCGTTTACATCTTTCTACACGTCTTCGTGGCCTCAAGGAACCTCGAAGTCACCCGCCGCCAGCCCCTCCAGTCTCCTTTCGTCTCTTGGACCGTCATCGTCGCCCGCATCGGCTTTCTCCTATGGGTTGTCACCGTCATTCTCACCTCCGTCACCGTTGCACGGCCCGCCTCCAACACGCTCATTACACGATCCAATGTCGCCATTGCCGTTTTTGGCGTGTAAGTGGTCCACCCCCCTTGATGTAAGCACCTTCGCTCACATGCCTCAGACTATGTCTCGCCGTCCTGATCCTCGCCATCGAGGTCGCGACAGACCCCTTTGAGCTGCCCTTCATGCCCCGGCGGCAAACGGTGTCATGCCTCGTCAGCGCCTTCGAGGGCGACCTGAAGAGGGATCTCCGTCGGTACCGAACCATGACCATGGACTCGACGTCCTCCAGGGGTTCGAGCAGGTCCAACTCGAGGAAGCGATACTCGCCCCCCGCCCCTTCCTGCAAGCGATGCACCGTTATTTTGGAAGAAGAGGAGGGTCCTGGTACCCCTCGCGCCCCTGAGACGTGCCACGTACCGCCTGGCACGGCGTGGGCGTCGGACTGGGAGGCCCTGGCCGTCGATACCGGTGTTCAGAGGAACGGGTCGGTCAGCGACTATGGGTCTTCCTCGTCCGGCACCGTCACCCCCGGCGCTGGCACCGCTGATCCCAAGGCCTCTGGCGGACCGCGTCAGCCTCCTCCGGCCGTGGTGACCAAGACTCCAGCATGACCTTGGCGAGGGTGATGCCGAAGAGGAGGAGGAGGAGGAGAGGTGGGGAGTGTTGGTTATGATGTCATGATACAGATCTGTCGATACCCTTTTCTTTTGTCACAACATTTAGACATGTATTGGTAATGCTAAATTAGTAGTCAAGCTTCGTTTTTGTCCTGTCGAGTGCTGCGCCGTCTTAGATTGACCTTCATCGCCCTGAGGTGAGTGGTGAGCTGCCATGTCCCGATGGGGTAACGTCCCTCACCCACTTCTGGCGCACCCCCCCATTTGGCGCACCCCAAAATCCCTCACCGCCACTTCAACCTACCACCTTTAATCCACGATATTATCACCAATTTCCAT
>JACAFV010000123.1:81597-184861 GCA_014635975.1 Plectosphaerella sp. P0831 | reverse complement strand
GCCACCCTGCTCCTGAGTCTCCTGTCTACCCTCAGCCTCCTGCGCCCAGCCACCCTGCTCCTGAGTCTCCTGTCTACCCTCAGCCTCCTGCGCCCAGCCACCCCGCCCCTGAGACTCCCGTTTACTCTCAGCCTCCCAAGCCGACCACCACTCACGTCGTGGTCGTCCCCTCTTCTCCTGCGGCTCCTGTCTACCCCCAGCCTCCCCAGACGACCACCACCGCTGTCGTCGTCGTCCCCACGCCGACTCCCAGCGTGCCCGTCCAGGTCCAGCCCGGCGCGGCCGTCCGCCTCGGCTCCGGCTTCGAGGCCGTTGCCGCCGCCGCTGCTGTCATGTTCGCCCTCCTGTAAAGCCGCAGACTACTTTGAGCTGCTGGCGACGGGATAATGTCCAAACACACTCCTTATACTTTTAATTTTGACGACACCCGGACATATATTTGGGATCCTTTCATATGGACTGCCCCGAAGCAACGACCATTCTTCTTCTTCTTTTACTGGATTTTGTAATTCCACGATGTAGATATTTGATCTTTGCCAACATTTGGTTGAAGGAGCTTGATGTAGGAAGAAGAATAACATGGCACATCAAGCCCACGCGGGTGGAACTGGATTAGAGTGAATGAATACATGACATGATCTTAGTTTCGTTGGCTCTATGGTTTCATTCCAGTGTGTGTCCAGTCTCCAGTTCGTCTGAGATCCCATTCTAAGAACAAGCAGGAAGTGCCCCTACGCTCGTCGACGTCCGATGCAGCGCGACCTCGGCAGCCCGCCTCCGAGTGAGACCGGGCAGCACCTGACCACCGCCACGGTTCCACTTGGGCAACTCCTCGGCGGCCACGGTGTTGGGGTCTCCGCCAGAGTTGAGACGACTGATGAGCGTCGATGTGCGCGTTGCGCCACAGCCGACGTTGAAAGCCCAGCTGACGAGAGCGCCGTACTGGTTGGCATTCAGCACGACAGATGACGCCGTCTGTAGAGTGATGCAGTTCTGGAAGGTCTGGGATTGTTAGCCGAGCTTCCAGGATGAGAAAGGTGCCTGCTGCTTACCCGGAGATCATCCTGGAGGAGTCGTTCACCGTTGGTCTGCGATAGGGGAATTGGGTACGGCACGTCGGTGCATTGGGCATTGGCGCAGAGATGGCCGTAGCCCACGGTGGCGAGGCCGACGGGGTCGAGGTCTGCAGAGGGTCAGGCGATGTGGCTGTGAATGGGCTCATGAGTGCATACAGATGTTGGGCCGCCAGCCCTCGAACTCTTTGATCAGGTTCAGGGTTGCAATGTTCACCGCCGGGCCGGTGCACTGCGTGTAGGCCGTGGCAGCTAGAGCCACGACGATGAAGGACTTGAAGGAAACCATGGCGAAATCGATGTTTGGTTGAAGTTGGATGGAGACCGACATGCGATACAGTTGCATGGGACCTCAACTCTTATAGACATGAGGAAATAGTGTCTGGTTGCCCAAGACCTTCCTTTCTTGCCACCAAGAGTCTCAGCTGAATCGTGGTGTGTCCAAAAGAATGTCGAGGGAACATCGGCGACCTCTTTCTCGTTACTGACTGCCTGGTGTGGAAGGCCGGCCGCCGATCGGGGTGATCGCTGCGCGCCGGCCCGGCCCTGCAGCTCGGTGTCCTGAACCATGCCGTGCACCGGCAGAGGGTCGAGAAACACGCCGATCTCTGTTCTATCATGGTTTGGGGATGCGATTAGGTTTGGATAAAGATGGATTTCAAGTTCATTGCTCATCATGTCCACCTGTCCGACCCCATAAACACACCAAACCCCTCGTATCTTTCGCTCTAAGTGATGCAACAAATGCATCACCATGCTTATCATCCCCATCGTTGTCCTGACCAACGTCTCCAAGTCAAACCTCCCACGCAGGTGGCGCCGGTGGCTTGCCTTGGCCGACGATCTCAACCCATCTTGGCCCTTAAAACCTCCACGAGCGACCACACGTGCGACTGCCAATGCCCTCCATCGTATGGTTTCTTCTGGTGGCTTGCGCAGATCTCGCCAGCTTCCTCTTCCAGCATGGTCCCAACGGCGGAAACGGCCGACGCTACACCAACGTGAACTCTCTCCTCGCCCCCCGAAGAGCCTCGCCCTCCATGATACCAGCGCAATACGTCTCGCCGAGATACTGCCACTTCCCCTCAATGGACCGAAGTAGATGCGGCACCGTGGCGCCAATGAAGACCACGACTGCATCCCCAGGCTTCATCTCCGGTGGCCCGACGCCGACGTGCCCATTTTCCGTCAGATATACCCTCTGCCCCGTGTTCCTTATGAGATTGTCTCTGTATGCCTTCAGGTCCATTGAATGTGTCAAGCTCGGGTCTAGACCAACTGTCGTCATTACCTCAGGATTGTTCGTCCTGGCTGAGAACGACATGCTGGCAAAATGTCGGCGGACACGAAGGTAGACCCGAAGAAGGGAAAGATGAATGGAAGCGCGCGCGGCTTCGGCAATGTCGGCGGAGATGGACGCAACTCCGCTGAGAAGGGCGGTTGATGCCGACACGGGGTCTGTCGCCGCCAGGGTCAACGCGTCCGTCTCGGGTGGGGGCGCCCAGTGCTGGGCCGTTCGGTAGTCGATGAGGCCGAGGAATCTGTGTAGCTGATGGGCTTTGGCGGTGCGCTCAACGTCAATGAGCTTCTTTCCCCAGCGATCGACTTCCTGGTAGACGGCCAAGAGTAGGCGGTTGGCTTCTTCAGGGCCCTCTGTGTCGATGAGATATTTCTCCGTGACACCAAAGTCGGAAAGCCTGATCTTGGCCAGATGTCTCATCTCAGCCGATGCTCCGTGCAAAGGCGAAGCCTCGATTGTTGACGCCTGCTGAATGAAGGCGTCAATCTCGTCGAAGAAGGTCTTGGCTGACATGTGTTCGATGCCCGAGGAGAGCGTCGGCCCATGCTCGATTGTCATGGACGACACTCCAATCTTCGAGACACGGTCAACCAATACACCCTGAAGGGTGAGGCTTCTCGCCCCCGAGTCATATCTGTGTCCCACGGCAGCCCCTTGACCACCGGCGCTGAAGGCCGGAGTCTTCAGATCGACATACCCGCGGGCCGTGTGCAAACTCGACGACCAGTCTGGCACCCATGAAGGAAGTCCCTCAACTCTCTTGGGGAACTGCGAGTAAGCGAGAAAGTCGGGCAGCTCCCGCAGGAGCACCGCCGCAAAGTCGGAATACACGCCCTTGACATCCGCATACGAGACGCGAACGCCAGCCCAGAAAACATCCTGCGCCGAGATACCGAGGAACCCAAACAGACGGTCCTCGGCCAGCGATGCGCCAATTTTTGGCCCATCATCGTTGACATTGTACTTGCGCACCAGGTCTGCGAAGCTCTGTCTGCTGCCCAGGGCGTGTATGGCGCGACGCTCCTGGACAATACGAATGACATTTTGGTTCGAGTCTAGGACGAGCTCCCGCCGACGCACCTCTTCCCGAGGAACAAAATGCTCGACGTGTCGGACCCAGTGCGTGTTGTAAATCGTGTAAAAGAGCATGCCGACGCGGAAGCAGTTGTAGCAAAGCGAGCGGGAACCGGTGACAAATGTCAGCTCAGGGGCCAAGCACGCCTCCTGGATGATCCAGAGACGGGTGAACCATGCCCGGCCCAGGACGTCAAGGGCACCATCGATAGGGTAACGATGTCCGAGGCGGGAGATGAGGTCGAGAACTTCGTCACGGTCCGACTCATCCTCACCCGTGACGACGACGGAGCTGTCCATGACGGCGTCGAAGATGTTGGGGAAAGCAGCGCGCCGTGGGCCCATGAAGCGCTCAAGGACGCCTTCCACGCAGACATCGAGGACAAAGTCAAAGTACTCGTCTGATTTGGCGGTTCCAGGCCCAAGCCAGACGACGACACGCTGGCACTGGGCGTAAATGTCGCCCATGAGCTGGACCTGGATCCCCTTTTCGTCGTCATCTTTCTGGTTGATGCTGATTTGGTCCACAAAGATGGGCAGTTGCACCGTCTTGTTGCCCGGCGTGGAGAGCTCGAGGAGGGTGTCCTCTAGCGACCGATAGATGAGGATCTTGCGCGGGCCTTCGGGCGTCTCGACAATGACGGCCCGATCAGGCGCCGAGGTAGTCACGCCCCATGTGTATGAGAGTGCTTCGAACGTGGTGTCGTCGACATTGGCCTCAGAGATCTCGATACGAACAGTCGGCGAGCCGAACGGGAAAGCAGCCGGCAGGGGCGGGAGCAGCGTGATGAGGCGAAATATCCTGGGCTTGGCGCTAATGTCGGCATACTCGAACGGTGGATGTGAAGTCGCTGGCGATGAGAAATACGAGGCCATCCTGAGATGAGATGATGGCCAGGAGTCCCTGGTCTTGGCTGCTTGAAGATCAGCGTCTGGGCACAGAGAGATTGATGGAGGAGGTGAGAGGACATCTTGACGGGCCGAACTTGAGGGGGAGATTACGCGGCCAGCCCTGTTGAGGGCGCCGACAGGGCTATCGCGCAGCTGGAATTGAGGCGCTTGACGCTATCACGTTCTGGGACGGCGGCATCACGACCCTGGTCGATGCTCAGCCGAGGCTGACCAGCGGGCAGATCCGTATCGTCAATATGCAGCAGAGCTTTGTACATTTCGTGACATTTGAGTGATTCAACATGTACTTGCATTGTTGTTAGCCCCCTTTCGTGTCGGCCATTGTATGGGTCGCACTTGGTCACTTGCACTGGAGATGCCCTCAGGAGGCGGCGTGATATGCCCCACACCGGGATCCAGGTGAGGCTCCGCATGGGCTTATCAGCAGCAATCTTCAAGATCATGATGGCCTACAGACATGCGCTGCAGAGAACAGCGATGAGGACCAAACCTAGCTATTGGCAGCATGAGACAATGCCGGCAAGATGTAGAGCAGCGGTTGACCGAGATAGCCTCTACTGAAAGGCCTCAGAGCAAATCAGTGCAGTGGAGCATGTCGCTTGGCTTCCCCGACTCGTTGTCAGGCTTTCTGCCCGTTCTGCCTGGGAGGCGGCCTGTCATGCGGTGGCATAGCCGCTGGATTCTCAGGCCTGACAAGCAGTACAAGCTAGAACAGCATGATGCTTACGCGTCGAATACGACAATGCTGTTGGCTCTGTTGAATATGTCAATACTCCGACGAAACATTGACACTGCTCCGGATCTCCTAGAAGAGAGAATGACTCAACCGGCATAGACCACGAAATACAGTGATGGAGGGTGGGTGCAACCCTACAAGTAGTCAGACACGGCACTTGTCGTTTACGATCCGAACCCTTTCTGGCACTGCGGCCGGTTTGGTCAATGCTGAATCTGGGGCAGAACAGAGCCGGCGCCAGTAGGCTGGATGGTATACTGATGCCTGGAGGCTAGTGTTCGAATTTGCCAAGCCGGGCGGTTGTAAAGTGGATGTGATGGGCGTAGGGTTGTGATAGAAGCGTGGCTATCACAGATCTTCGTGCGATCATGCCTATCCTCATTTCAAGAGGCAACGGCGGGTGGGTTCTCGCTTTTCAAGATGCCTCGACTTTGGCCGGAGTAGGACCGGATGTGTTGGTGAGTTGCTTGCCGTGCTTGCTGGATGATGACGAGGTGGTAACGGGTGGAATGAAGATGACTTTCCCTTTGCGGACTTTGCAGTGTTCTTCGAAGATGAAGCGTTAGGCCGGGCCGCCATAACACCTCCCTATCGCATGAAGCAAGCAAGCCGTTACACGAATGCAACCCAGCAAACATGACAACGACGTCTGAGGCACACGACAGGCGGCAAGTGACTGTTCGGTACAAACCCGAGGGAGTGGTGACGGCGTGATGCCGACGCCTCTGATGCCCGTTGCAGAATGGCATGACTCGTGGTGCCGTGCCAACGGGCGTGGGCGAGAAAAGGGACAACTTACGAGCGGGGGACGAAAGTGGTTAGCGACTGCGACGGGACGGACGGGGTCCAGGCGGGATAGGGGGGATATTCTTAGAATCCTTTCTGGCCGTCGACGCACCGGATACCGGGCGGTGCCGAGAATGGTCGGGCATGTTGCCCGTTTCCGCAATTGTTCGGCCGAGGACGAAGGAGAAAAAAACTGCTCGTGTGCGAATCCCTGGGTCGATCGCTGGTGCGTCGGGCTGCAAATTGGAGGAGCACTCTGGAGAAGGTTGAAGTCGAGGCCCAGGGGCCAGATGAGATGGCATATCCCGCAGCGGTGGTCCTTGCTGAAGCTGAAGCCCGCCCGGAGCCCGACCGTTGCGGTGTCCGGTCGACACTAGCGGGAGGACTCCGGCGTGTCACGTCGCGGGATGCACTGCACTGCAGTCAGAAGAAGAGGGACGGCCAAGCTCATGCTCTGCTCTGTGTAAGGCCAGCGAACATGGAAGCAAAGCTTGATCAGACGGCAGTAGCCACGTCGGGGTCGTAGTGACAGGCAGGACCTGCATGGCCAGGCCGTACAGGGGGTGTTGCGTCAGGGACTAACCCTGGGTGTTCTGGGGTGCCTCATCCGTGCTGCCGTGCGACCCTTTGGGGCCCCCTTTGCGTCCAGCCCGTCCGGAAAAGGCCCCGCGCCCTAGGGAGTAACTGAAGTCTCGCACTCCCCACCAGTGGGGATCGAATACACCGGCGGCCCAGACCGGTCTGCGGGACGTCCAGGCAGCAGCTTTACAGCTCTAGAAGGAGGTTGAACTGCCGACGGGGGGACCAGCGGGCTGTCACTGCCAGGGGTGGTCGTCAGGGAATACGAGACTGGGAAATGAGGTTTTCGAGATGGTCCGGGGCAACAGTAGCACCGCACCGCTGCGCGAGGAGTCAGGACGCTGTGACTGATTGAAGATGGTGATTGCTGGGGAGCGTACGCCGCTTCTTTTCCGGCGACGCGAGCTAGGCCTGCTCTCCGAAAATAGAGCGCACGTGACATGGGTCTGCCCCGGCGAAGACCCAATCATCAGAAGGCAGGAGCGACCGTGCCCGCAAGCGACGGAGAGGGGAACGGCACGAACAGATGCAATCATTCGCTTCAGCTCCCGGTCCCGTCCCTCCCCTCCTGACCTTTTCCCCTCAGCTCCTAAGACACCCCCGTCGATCTGGCGCTGGTCGCTGCTCGCCCGGCCGGAGGGGGATTGGAGGCCATTGCAGGGCCCGGGCCTGGACCATGCGCCGTTTGAGCGGCAGACCAAACCAACCGTGGGCTTCTCGAACCTTTCAAATACCCGTGCAGTCCCCCCTCCTCGCCAAGCCGTGAGCCTCAACACAACGCCTCTCCGTTTTGAACAGCTCTCTCCCTCGGCAGACTGACCGATTTCAAAGATCGACACTCTTCGTCTCCCTCCAACAGACACGTCGAGTCAGCTACCGTCATCACCATCACCAGAAACACCCCCTCTCCATCTGCGCCTCCAAACCACCTCGACATCTCAACCACTTCTTCCTCCCTCCACCTCCTTTGTCCGCCATGACCATGACGGCCGTCATGTCTGCGCCCGCACCCACACGCGCGCCTACGCTCGCCACTCCCCACGACGACGAGACCCCCGAATATCCCCCCGGCGTCCCAAGCAAGTTCGCCCCCGACGGAACCGTCCAGCCCTTCCCCGGCAACACCATCATCGCCCACCTCTTCCCCGACACTCCTCTCTACGAGTCCCTTCTCCAGCTGCATCGCAAGCTCGCCGCCAGCGAGTATGCACCGCTGCTCGCCCTCCTCCCTCCCGATAGCTGGCACATGACCATCTTCGAAGGCGTCTGCGACCAAGTCCGCGGCCGCGGCTACTGGCCCGCCCACATCGAGACTCTCAAATACTGCACTTCCCTCTTCGCGACGCGCCTGCGCAACGCCCGTCTCGAAGACGCCCGTCCCCCTCTGCGCATGAAGATCACCGGCTTCGACCCCCTCGAGACGGCCGTCGGTGTCTCCGTTGAAGGCCGCGGCCCCCGCGAGGACCGCCGCGTCCGCGACCTGCGCGACCGCCTTGCCGACGTCCTCGAGATCAAGCACCCCAACCACGCTCGCTACGGCTTCCACATCTCCATTGCCTACCTCCTGCGCCACCTCTCCAACGAGCAAGAGGCCGGCCTGACGGCCCTGCTGATGCAGCACTGGGAGACGGTGCCCAAGGAATTTGACCTGGGAGCACCCGAGTTTTGCACATTTGAGAACATGAACGCCTTCCATCGGCTGTTCTACCTGGGCGAGGATAGCGGCCACGCGCGGAATTCTTCCAGCGGGTCGGTCTATTAGGCAGGGCGGGCATGATGCAAGAAAGAGTATACGATGGCAGGCATGATTTTTTTCGGTAGCGAGGAGCATATGGTATCGGCACATTTTCAGCAATCAATTGACATCCATTGACATCATTCCCGGCCGACATTTGACAGGACTTGCTTTTTTTGAATGACATCTGCTAACAACCACAGATCATGCTCCTTCCCGCCGACGCCTGCCACTCTCGATCGCTCGCTCGCTCATGCTCATCAATCATGACCACCGATACATCAGACAGCACAAATGCGCCGCCTCAACTTCCCAGAAGGCATCTACCAGAACGAAGCCTCGACGAGGAAGCCGACCGTCAGCCTGCTGTGCTGCAGGGCGTGGGCATAGAAGCTAGCCTGAGGCGTGTCGTTGACAGTGTGGATGTACGGGCTCGAAGCCGTCATGGTATCGGCGCACACATACGCGGCAGGGTAACCAGCAGCGCGGGCAGCGGCATGGTCAGAGCAGCCGTATCCGCAGCGGTCGGTGACAAGGCGGAGCGAGGTGTAGTAAGGCACCAGTCTCTGAACATACGTCGTCAGGGCCGAGTCGACAAAGTCGGTGTACACGGCAATGACGTTGTTGGTCGAGTAACCAGTCATATCCTGGTTAACGACAGCAAGAACGTTGATGTTGTTGGCAGCGTAGTTGTTGAAAATGTCACGAGCACCAAGGAGACCGCCCTCCTCGCCGCCGTAGAAGTGGAACTCGAGGGTGATACCAGGCGCGTAGCGGGCGACGGCCATGACGCGAAGGGCCTCGAGGATGGTGGCAACGCCGGACGCATTGTCGTCGGCACCGGGGGCGCGGCCAGTGACGCTGGCTTGGTTGATGCTGTCGTAGTGAGCGCACACGACGACGCGGCGGGCCGTGGATGTGCCGGGGATGGTGGCGATGACGCTGGGCTGGTTGAAGGAGTGGGTGAACTGGCGGACGGTGATGGCCGGGTTGGCTGAGGCAGCGGTGCGGACGAGGTTCAGGACGTGCGTGGCGCTGGTGGCGGCGTAGGAGCCACGGTAGTACCGGTTGTAGATGTTGGCGAGGCCGGTGATGGTGGTCTGCACGTTGGACTGAACGAGACGAGCAATAATGGGAGCGGCGATGGCCGAGCGGCTAGGGGCAGGGTAGGCCGTCTGGCGCTTGGCGAGGAGGGCTTCGGCGCGAGCTTGGCCGAGGGCTTCGAGGTCCTGGGTCTCGGTGACGTCCATGAAGTGAACGTGCTTGAGCATGTACTCGGAGATCTTCTCCTCCTCGGTGACCCAGGTGCCCTCATCGTCCTCGGAGGTCTTGAGCAGGCGGAGGCCGGTCTTGTCCTCGGGGACGGGGGCGGCAGCCAGGCGCTCGAAGACGGTGGCCTCGGCGTCGAGGGCGAGGTCTTCGGTGGCGCGGCAGGCCAGCGACCCGCGGAGGAGCAGGGCGCCGGCGGCGAGGAAGAGGGAGAGCCTGGTCATGATGGGGGAGGAAGTGGGAAGGAGAGGGTGGGGGTGAGGGTGAGGGTGAGGAAGGATGAGAGCTTCTGTGCTTCACCAGCCAAGACGTGCCCAGGCGGTATTTATCAACCCTCAAGCCTGCTGCTGCCTTTTCATATGCCGCTGTGTCACGGCGTCCTCCGCTCAACGGCCGACTGCGACCTCCTTCAAAGGGGATAGCCCCGGCATTTGCAACTGCCATTTCGGGCAACACCTCCCGGCATCAGGGTCGCAGTCGATCGCCATGGGGTCCCGCTGGGGGTACCCGCTGCTTGACTCGCTCGCACGGAGCCCATAGGGCATTGAGGGCCTCGGCAGGCCTTATCTAGATCTGGCGCTACCGGCGCGGCTCCAGATGTCGGTAATAGGAAGCTGGCGGGGGGAGGCCCCGGGGAGGGGCGTCAGGAGGTGGGGGGGAAGCCTGGGAGGGACGTCGGGCAGCGGGGAGAAGGGCTGGATATGGGCAGCGGCCCGCTGTGCGCAGACCGCCGTGGGATGGTGTGATGGAGGCAGGGAAGCAAGTTGGCAGGCAAGGGGAGGGAGGGGTTTAATTGGGTATGTTTGAGGTTGGCGAGATGGATGGTGGGCAGAGCGGGAGGATTGGGCACCTGGACACGGGAGGATTTGGTTGCCGCCGCACCCCTGGGGCGATCTCCTGGCGACGGCACTGGACTGGGCTTATCTAGACGACGGAAGGTGTCTCAGTGGCACCGGCAGGCATCGTCAAGACGGGCAGGTGAAAAGGAAGAATACAAGTGGTTGGCTGGCCTGCTCTCAACCTGCCATGCTGAGGGTGTAAATGTCTCATGCACCAAAGATCGTCCTCCTCATCCCGTGAAGCATCCTCACTTCGACTCACCCGTCCTCATAAACACATTCGACGGCAACGATGTCCCCCGGGCCTTAAACTCCTCGTCAACCCCATATTCAATCTCCTCTCCCACCTGCTTGAACCCCAACTTCGCATACGCTCCCCTCCCCATCACCGAAGCCTCAGTCAAAGCCTCCAGTCCCCCACGGCGCTTCGCCTCATCCAACCCCCACTGCACCAACGCCTGTGCGATCCCGCGCCGCTGAAAGTTAGGCGACACGGTGCACAGATCCAGAACAAATACCGCCGGCGGGTCAGACGTCGCTTTCTCCTTGACAGTCTGCACACGACGCCCGTGAAGTCCGCGGTCAAGCTGGACGAGATACCGCTGCGCAGTTTCGTCACCGGGGTAGAGAGCGTCAAGGTCGACAGCGGCACGGAGGTCGGTGGTGGGAGGGTCGCCGTGGCCGGGGACGGTGGAAAGTTGGACCCAGATGGCGAGGCCGGCGATGACGCGGGAGCCGCCGGGGTGGGAAGGGGGGACGGTGGCTTGGAGGAAGATTGTGTTTAGGTCGTTGTTGCGATCGCGGGTTGCGGAGCGCCAGCGCTGGGCCAGGCGGGCGTGATGGGCTGATGCGCCCTCGGGGGTGTCCCAGCCCGGGTTGAAGGCGCGGTAAATTTGGTCGGCGATTTGGTGACCGAAGCAGCGGAGGGGGATGTCGGCTGCGGCGAGGAGGTCCTCTTCGGACGAGATGATGCTGACTTGGACGTCGGACATTTTGGCTACACGGTGAGTGGTGACTTGTGTGAGGTGTGTGAGAGGGGAGAAGAGTTCTATTTCCTCGGTCGGAGAACCCTCGGAGCCAGAGGTTCTGGGGAAATCCCTCATTGACCCCGCGATGGGTTCTGTGATGTAATATGGTGGATGCCGGGAGTCATTAGCGGCGGGAGATGGTGGGGTGAATCTTGGCCGCCGGGGTGACCTTCCCCTGAGCTGAGAGTCTGAGCCCCTGGAATAACCCCTGAAACCCTGAACCGCCCTGAGGACCACCATCACGGCACCACCTCACATCAACACTAAAACCACGAGAGCTGATGGGAATGGTTTCGTACCAGATTATGTCTGACACTTCCTATTCCCATCCCATTCATTCCAACGCACCTGTCTACTGCAGAATAATAGCCAGCACCCTCCTCGCTCTCACACCCTCCACCCCCCCTCTCGCCGCCGCCTGCCGATACATCATTACCACATCATCCGCATACCCCCCATTCACCTCCTCAATCCCCCTCCAAATCCCTCTCAATATCCCCTCCTGCTCCCTCGACCCTTCCACTATCACCCTCGCCGCCCCATTAAATAAATATAACACCCAAAACTCACGACCATCAACCCTTGCCATGATCAAAATCGCCTCCTCCAGAAACCTCATCAACTTCGTTCCCAACACCTCCGCACATCCCAGTGACCGACGCTGATCAAACAGGCAGCACATGGCAAAAGCCCGCCGCACCGCTTCGAGAAGGGATTCCCCCCCTGCGTAGAGGAGGTCGCGGAACTCGTCAAATGTGTGTTCATATGCGTCGGCGACGCTTTCATTAAAAAATATGAAGATGTGGCGTGCGACGAGGGGAAGCGCATCTTCAAGACCGGGAAGTCCCGCCTCGGGACCGGGACGGTGCTGGTCGCGGAGGTATGCCGGGATGTCGAGGACCTGGTTGATAATGAAGTTGCTTGCGTTGGGGAAGTAATGGTTCAGCAAGTCAAGGTCGATGACGGCTTGGTGGTTCCGCGGGAGGAGGACTGTGATGGGTTGAGGGTTGTCGACGTGGTCGGTGCGCCGGTGGGGAGGGGGAGAGTAAGTGGTGTAGGGGCCGTATCTGCGGGATGGACGAGTGAGATTGGGGAGATCGAAGCGGGGAGTAGGGGGGCGAGGCTGATCTCTGGGGATAGTGATGTGGCGATAGCCGCGGTAGGGACGGCGTCCGGCAATGGGGTGATCGAAGCCAAGGTCATCGGGGCGGTAGAAGCGGGGGGTATTGGATTGGGGAGCGTTGGACCAGCGGCCGTCGATGTAGTTAATGTTGATCCCGTTGCGGTTGGACCATTGGATGGGGGTATCCAGGTCGTCGTCCTCGGGACGGTCTTCGTAGTAGATGTATGCGGGTCGAAACATGGTGGGCGGGTGAGCACTGAGTTGCGTTAATTGATGAACAAAGTTAAATATTTGGGCAATCCAGGGTTCTTAAATAATCCTCTCGAGCCTGGTCTCGTCATGTGCAATCGTCACAGGCATCGTCACAGGCATCGTCAAACATGATGTTTGTCTGACTGGCTGGCGTGAGTCAAGAAAACACCAAGCAGACCATCACAGTCACGGTGAATCACCCTTATCTCGAACATCGTTTGATTCAGAACATATCCGTCTCGCAAATACGTCCCCCAAACTAACACTGCACCGCCGTCTCCCCGCTCGGCATGGCAACAACATACTCCAGCGCCAACCTGACCGACTTGCCCGGCTGCACCGTCGCATCCCAGCACACTTCCCCATTCTTCTTCAGCGTCGCCACAGCCCGTCCCCATTCCTTGTCACTCGTCTTGTTGCCCGTGCCCGTCGCCACGCCTGAACCACCGACACCCAGACCCTTGGGATACAGCAGATCAACACGCAGCCTCTCGTCCTCGGACACAGGAACCTGGTCATACACCATGACATTGACCGGCCTTCCACCCGTCGATGAGCGCGTGTTTGTCACAGTCGCCACGCGCGTGAAGACGCTCGAGTCTTCCTTGGAGAAGACACCCGTCGTGGCGCGTCGCACCTCGGGCGCAGGGTAGGTCACCTTAACAGCTGGGTCAATGCCAAGAGAGAGGGTGAAAGCGTCGCCGACACTGCATCGTGGAATCGTCGTCTGGCCCAGGAAGGTGCCGTCGAGGGTCAGGCCGGCGCGGCCGCGAAGGACAGTGACGGGACTGGCGTTGCGAAGGCGAGCCTTGAGGTAGGCCAGGGGCTTGTACTTTGCGACAATGGTGTGGGAGAAGACGACATTCGACAGCGTGACGCGGGCGACGCGCTGCTTGAAGGGAGTGGCGCGCGGGGGCAGGGTCTTGGTGCTAGGGAGGTCATACGTTGTCGTGAGGCCCGTCTCTTCGACAGCCGATTCCTGGAAGTCGAGCTCTGGTTCAGCCTCGATGATGGTGGCGCCGTCGTTGAGACCTTCGTCTCCAAAGCTTTCCTCGATGAAGTCGTCGCTGCCCCCGCCACCGCCTCTACGGGCGTTATAAGCGCCGCTTGCCAGCGCCATTCTGCTCCTTTGCAGCATGGACGCCCTAGGCACACTCTCCTGTTCCTGGCGAGCCATCATCAGCCGCTTCTTGTTTCCCTGCTCAAGCGTCATGAGGCCCATCTGGTAGTCTTGCAGGTCGTTCGCCGCCGACTGGAGTTGGGGAGCTTGCGGTGCCGGTTGGACGAGGCCTCCAGGGCGGTTGCCGCCTCCTGACAGGAAGTTGTCAAAGTCAAAGTCGTTGAGCACGTTGCCTGCTTGAGGAGCCTGTACAAGTGCGTTCTGCGAGTACCCAAACATCTGAGCACGGGGCTTTTGCTTTTTAATATGCTGGTCCTTGTACGACTGAAGCTGGTTCTTCTCCTCATTGCTGTTGAGGATGGCGCCGCCTGCAAAGGATGAAGAAGAGCTGATTCCGGTCTTGCCGTGGTAGCCCTTGGGACCTAGCTTGATGTGCCACGACGTCAGTGAGGGGATGGTGTCGGTGAGGCCGGAGAAGGTGGTCTGTGAAGTGGACAGGGTGACGCGGCAGTTGGACCACGTCTCGGAGGTGATGTTTGTGATTTTGGCGTCGAAGAGCAGTGTAGCTTTGTCCGAGGTTGTCGAAAGCTGCAAGTCGTAGCTGGGTGCCCAGAAGGCGGCGTCGGTGAGGTAGTTGAGGACCAGACCGCAAACGAGGTTGCTTCCCGAGGAAGAGGGCCCGTCCTGTGTCTCGGGCGCGGGCTTGACGAGGTCGGCGGCTGAGGCGACAGAGCTGCGGCGAGAGGAGGTGGGCGAGGCCATCGCGGTGGCGTCGAGGGTGATGCGGACGGTGTAGACCATCTTTGGCCAGAAACGCTCCCGGTCGTGGCGCACACGCAGCTTTTCGGCGCGCACCTCTGCGCGGCGTCGGTGCTCGAGGTCCTTGATCTTTGCAGCTGCCTTGTTGGTCTTGTACCTTGCGAGTTCGGCCTTACGGCGTTCGCGCTCAATGCGTTTGTAGACGACCAACCGAGCCTCGCTGAGCTTGCTGGAGCGCTCCTCGACCTCTCGCAGCTGTCGTTCGCTGGAGATTATTGCGTGACAGAGCTTCTCTCGCTCCTTTTCAAAAACCTCCATGTTCTGCCGGATGTGATCTGGCTCGGTGAGCTTGATCTCCTGACCGTGGTGGTCCAGAATCTTCTGACGGGCGTTGACGCTGTTGATGAGTTCTTGAGCCAGCTTGCATTCATCTCCT
Organism: Plectosphaerella sp. P0831; assembly: GCA_014635975.1. NCBI lineage: Eukaryota > Fungi > Ascomycota > Sordariomycetes > Glomerellales > Plectosphaerellaceae > Plectosphaerella > Plectosphaerella sp. P0831. Next base: position 169,840 of record JACAFV010000123.1, on the reverse strand, counting down.
ACTTCCAGGAGCTGCTCATCAAGAGCATCGAGCTCGGCCTGGGTCTCTGGGTTGGGCTTGAACTCGTCGTCCTCCTCATCGCTCAGGGCGGCCTCATCGTCGTCATCGTCCGAGTCTGGATAGATGTCCTCGAAGAGTTCGCGGTTGGGTAGAAGTTCGACGGAGAGATCTGAGATGACGGCCGAGCCAGTGCCCTCGACCTTGATGGAATCTTCGTCAACGGTGGGGGTGAGGCCGACGATGGTGATCTCGTTGATGCCGGGGCGAAGGGCGAGGTCCTTGATCTCGCGAGACACCTGAGCGCGGGCGGGGAAGAGGGTGACGGCGCGGGTGGCCAGGTCGCGCAGCTTGTACTCGTGTTTGTGGACGGCGTCCATAGTGGGTATGAGTGGGAGGTAATGAGTGGTGAGGGTGAAGTGGTGGGTTGATTTGATTCCAGGATGTTGTTGGTGGTTGGTGTTTGCTGACGGGGGAGTTTGGATTCAGTTGTTGTTTTGTCTGCTTGGTGGCAATCGATAGATTGGTAGTAGATGTGTGTGAGTGTGTTTTTGTGATGAAGAAGAGGGAGAGGCGGAACTCCCTGAACACGGGGTCGTGTTTGCTTTATAGGCGGCAGTTGACTGCCGAGGCGGCTGCCTGCACCAAAGGCGACACGACGCCGCCAGCAGTGACGAGAAATACGGGCAGCTGCGTTGCCAGTGAGCTCGCTATCCGTCCTGCATCCCATCCCGCACCTGTCGCCGTTTTGGGCCATCTTTCAAGCCACAGCGCCACGGTTCCTGGACTGTGGCGGCCGTTGGCGTCTTGGCAAGGCTCCCATCGTCGCCTGGGTGAGGACTCCCTGACTCTTACCATGCCCCTGGGCCATGAGAAATGAAGTGGCTTTCGACTAGTAGAGCTGATGACTGTGCTGCCTCTGTTAGTCTTCTTCAGCCGTGGCTGGATGAGGCCAAACACCAGGCTGTGGCGTGGGAGCGGCACTGCGGCAGAAGAACGGCAGCCCCGCTTCGGAGCTGTGGATCTCCGTGCGGAGGCCGCCCGTACCTTGCATCCCCCACGATGCCCTCCAGTTACCGATGCCTGTCAGTCACGGTAGGACTTTAGGGTGAAGGGCTCCAAGGGTTGAAAGATGCAACTCGTTTCTGGGTTTCAAAAGGGTAGAAAGTGTACATAACTGGCAGTCAGCTTCCCTGGTAAGCCGCTGCTATCCACACGCCCACGTTTGAGCCATGCTTCCAGCCACATCTGGCTCAGCTGTTGTGAGGCGCTGTGGCAGCACCGCAATGACGGCAGTCCCCAACTCACCCAACCCAGCCCTCCATTGTTGACTCAACTTCCCACCAACATCTTCCGGCACGGAAGCATTTGCTTGCTGGCTTGACCTGAAACCACATGTGAATGGCTTCTACCTTCAAATCTAAGACGATGCATGTCCAGCAGCGCCTTCGCGTACCATCGGCTCTGAGGTGACTCCTATACCCGGTTGTCCCTCCTGACCGAAATGTCGGTCGTCTGCACAATTCCTCCCATCACAAGAATCCTCTCCTCACTCCCAAGCCTTTCTCCTCCACGCTCATACACTGCGACAGCCACTCCAAATTCTTCCCCTTTTTCGCCGTCTGCTCCAGTGCCGTCTTTAGCCGACGCCCGGTCGTCCAGCTCGTACTCGGCGCCCGATGCTTGCTCCATGTATCCCCCTGTCGCCTGCCTTCTCGTGGTTCGCCGGCGTGGTCCCGCTGAAGCGTTGCCGTAGTACTTGTTTGCCGTCGATATGCCGCCAGTCGTGAGTCCGAGGGCTTTACCGAGGAGGGGTCGAAGTGTCGGGATGCAGGCCGCGATGATTCCGACGTTGATCTGGAGGCTACGAGGGTTAGCGTCGGATGACAAGGGACGAAGGGTTGAGAAGACTTACAATCCCCAGAACTGGACACCGTGGAGGCTGGAAGTCATGTTAGCTCGAAGCGAGATGGATAAGGTTGGAATATCAACCCACAATTGCCGGTCGGCTGCGACAGCCTGGATTTGGAAGTATGCCTTTGCGATGCCCATGCCGAGGGCACTGTATTCCAGTCAGCATGGACTTTGACCTCCGTCACTCCGAGGAGTCTAACTCATAGCCAAGACTGAGAATGCCAGTAAGGTAAAGTCTCGTACGCAGCTTCATCTGCAGAGACCAGATGATCGGGATGGGGATCGTTGCAAACATGAAATCAGAAAACATGTTGAAAGCTGCAACCTTGTTAGCGAAGCATCTTCCCTCACCGATCAGAGTCATCAGAACAACTCGGTACCACTTGTTCGGCGCGTGCCTTATCAGTGACAGCGCGATGGAGATTTTCAACAACCCCACGCCGCCAAGTCCCCCGTCTGGGATGACAGCGACACGAGCCTGGGTGGCACCGGCGCTTTCGTCGATCACACCGGCCATACCGCGGCCCTCGGCGCGGTCCATGTGCCCCCCGGCGGCGGTGGCGGATGCTTGACCAACGGCCCCTTTGCCGACTGAGTCTCCATGCTTGGCAATTGAATATCACGTCTGACCCCCTTCAGCGTCCAGATCAATCTCGGCCCCGTTAGCCCCAACATGGACACCCTTGAACCCAGCCCTACCGGACCCCTGGGCCCGAACCCGCGCTGCATCCGCCGCGACCTGAGCTCCTGGTTCTTCACCCGCTGGTTCACCGCCGCCAACCTCCTGAACGTCACCCTCGGCTTCGCCAGCCACACCATTGGCTCCATGCAAGCCGAGTTCCAGGGCCGCTTCGGTGACGGCTTTGTCGGCCTCCACACCGCAGGCCATCTCGGTGTCGGCGCCGAGGCCTGCGACGTCTTCTCCTCGCCTGACGACCCGTCCTTCTTCCTCCACCACGCCATGGTCGACCGTATCTACTGGATGTGGCAGGTTCTCCACCCTTTCTCTGCTGGAGACATTGCAGGAACTATCATCTCAACAACAGCCCGCCTAGCCGTGACGTGCTGAAGACGGACCTGCTGATACTTGGCATCAGTGCCCCTAGCAGGCCCATCTCGCAGCTTCTCAGCACCCTGGGAGGAAGCCCGCTCTGCTATATTTACCTGTCGGCAGTCACTTGCTGGAGATATTGGTCCCAGACAAACCGCAAACAGCTCTACTGCATTGGTCTCAACTTATCGAATATCGATGCTTTGCTATGAAATCCATCTCCTCCGAGAGAAGTCCTCCGAACGGTTCACGCAACAGTGGCGAGAATCTGAGCAAAGATCGCCTGCGTGTCATGCACCACCGGCGCCGCAGCCTGCACTGCCTCCCTGGCATCAGAAGGCGGGTAGATCAAGTGCTGATTGATGTAGTTCTTTCCCCGCTTGGCAATCTCCCCCGTGATCATTACCTCCCTATCCCATCCGGTAGTAACCACGGCACCGTATGAGCCGAGATCCAGACAACAGTTGTACCCTTCCTGGACGTACTTGACGAGCGGCTCACCGAGCAAGTCTGCGGCGGCGTTGTAACCGGAGATGCGTCCCAGCTGCATCGCATGCTGGCAGGACATGAGGGCGTGATTGCCCTTGTCATCAGTAGCAGCGCGGGCGGCGTCTCCTGTGACGAAGATGTGGTTCGAGCTTGGCGATCGAAGGTACGGGTCGACGTGGATCCTTGAAAGGCTGTCTCTCTTGCCAGGGATTTGCTGCGTCAGGGGCGAGGCGCGCATGCCGGCTGTCCAGACTGGAGTGAGGGTCTCGATACGCTCCCCAGATTTAAGTGTCACACTGCCAGCATCCACAGTTGCGATGGGGCTGCCGAGTTTCACCTCGACACCGAGTGCTTCCAAGGCCTCGGCGATGGCAGGGCGCGGACCGGGACCCAGCTCAGGGCCGAGGTCACCAGCGGCTTCGACCAAGACGACGCGGGCGTTTGGCAAGGACTTGAGACGCCGAGGCAGCTCAGTGGCCAGCTCGATACCCGTGAACCCAGCGCCGCAGACGACGATAGTATCTCTGGCGGCACTGGGTGGACGCAATGACAGATTCTTGAGATGGGTCTCGAGTCTAGCCGCAGCATCCAGTGTGTCGATGTCAAAAGCATGCTGCTGGAGCCCAGAAACACTGCCGGGCCTGATGACAGCACTGCCGGCCGCAAGGATGAGACGGCCAAAGGGGACGTCCTCCTCGTTGCCGGTGTTGGACCTGACACGAACAACGTTGGCCTCAGCATCGATGGTCTCCGCGGTGCCTTGGAGGAAGCGAATGCCGGCTGATTTGAAGAGAGCAGTGAGAGGATACTTCATAGCCGCTACATCCGACTCATAGAGACGTGGACGCATGACAAGATGAGGCTCGGGTGCGATGACGAGGATGTCGATGGCGTCTGCTTGGCCTTGGATGTCGATGAGACGTTTGGCTGCGAGGGCGCTCCAGAGGCCAGCGAAGCCGGCACCGATGATGACAATCTTTTCGGGCATGATGGAGGTGAAGTAGATTTCAGATGATGTTCTGGTGTTAATGATGGTAAAATGGTAATTTTGAAGTGGTCTTTGATGCTTGTGAGTGATGTTGGGTGTGATGAGAGCAGCATCAGTCGAGGACGCCCTCTGGGTCAGTTTTATACGTTATTTTCCATTCTTCGAAATCAAAAGTCTTGAGTTCCCGCCGTTCCGAATGCATCGCCACTGACCCTTGGGTCAACCCTCCGCCCTGGCGTCCCGGTGTGCTGTGCTGCCGGCCGGTATGGCCAACGTGGACCGACCCATCATCACACACCCCGGGCACCCCCCGTCAGCGCGGCACAACTCCGCCGGAACCCCGCCAACGAGTCCCCGAGACGCCGAGACAATCGGTTCCCCGAGTCCCCGCACTTCGTCCCATCCAACTTCCAGAAGACTTCCCTCCGTCAACTCCCGAACCGCTTCGCCATCTCAATCTTCAACCGAAATGAGTGCTCCCAACGACGCGACACACCAGAGCAATGTTCATCCTCGCCCCTCAGTGGCCTGCCTCCGCTGTCGCTCCCGTCATCTCAAGTGCGACGGGGCGAAGCCTGCCTGCAATCGATGCGCCCTCACTGCTGCCGACTGCCAGTATGCCCCGTCGCGAAGGGGAGGACTCGATCGTGCGGCTTTGGCAGAGCGTCGAAAGCGGCTCGCCGCAAGTGGGGAGCTGGAGGAGAAGACAAAGTCCAGGCAGAGGGACACAGCATCGATCAAGCAGTTGGGGATTGCCCTGGATGCATATCTCGACGATGTCAGCATTCTCGACATGCGCGAGCCTGTAATAGCGCGATCAACTTCTGGAGACACCGGAAGCAACGTGCTCATCGATGCATATTACACCTATTTCCACCCGCTGCACCCTTTCATCGTCCCTCGAAGTTACTTTGCACGGTTGGAAGTTGACCCAGCCAGACAATCCGCAGTCCAGGCTCTCACCGCGGTCATACGTCTTATCGGCGACATCTATGCCTCACGAAGCTGGTGCACCGAGTTGAACGACCACGTGCAGGACTGTCTCTCCAGATCACAACAAGACAGTCCCTTCATGGTACAGGCTCGCCTGCTGTACTCGGTAGCCCTCTTCTGGAACGGGCACCAAACGGCCGCCAAGGAACAATTGGAGCTGGCCACTACTATAGCCCTCGAACTTGGCATGCTGCGGCAGGACTTTGCAGACACCCATGCGGGCGGCGAACCAGTACTGGCCGAGAGTTGGCGTCGGACATGGTGGTCTCTGTACATCATCAGCGCATATTACGCCGGTACGTTGGGGACGATGAACTTTGCCGTCATGGCAGTCGAGGCTACAGTCGACCTTCCATGTGATGAGTCGGAGTATGAGTCCGGGGTAAGTCCAGCCATCGGGTATCCGTACCGAGCCAAGCTCACAGGCAACAGGAGATCCCCGAGCCCAAGACATTGGAAGACTTTGACAACCGCGAGTTTGCTGCAGAGGACGTCTCGTTCTCATCGTTTGCCTATCTCATTGGCGCGGTTAGATGTGCAGCGTTGGCGGTGTCGATAGCCCCGAGAGTGTTGAGCAAACAGGATTCACCACGTATCATCCAAGAGGCTGACTCCGTTATTGATGCTTGGTCATTGCTTCTGCCTCCAGATCGCACTCAAGTCATGAACAAGGCGGGGGAGATTGACGAGCTACTCTTCCAAGCTCACCTTCTCATTCATGTGTAAGCCTGACGAACATGTCACCTACGAATGGCGTCTAACATCCTTAAGAGCTACCATTGGCTTACACAGGCCACTATCGAGCCTTCGCTTCAACCCTGTCGAGGACGTGTCGAGTTGCGCCAGGGAGCATCCACCAGAAACTCCCCGCCCCGAACTTGCCGACGTGCACACCGTCCGGGTGCTGCGGTCTGTCGAGGCCCAAATCCGTCTTTTGGCGCTACCAAGCCGACCATTCCATCACACGCCATTCACAACCTGTATGATCAGCGAAGGTAGTCTGGCACTGTTATCTGCCTGCAACTTTCTTCTCACGGGACGGGAGCTGGCCGTGGCTCGGGACCAGATCCGCCTGATTATCGGCTGTCTCAAAGCACTGGGGGAGCTGTGGCCTCGAACAGCGAAGAACGTGCGAGAGATTCAGACGATAGCTCGGCATGTGTTGGGGCTTTTGGGGCGAAAGACAGACACCAGCAGCGAGGGCACGCCGGTCTCTGGTCGTGTGCCGAGTTTGTCTGCGAGTCAGGGGAGCGTCGGGTCAGCGGCGGAGCCGGTGAGCGATGAGACGAGTGAGGTACCTCCTTTTGATCCGATGTCGATGAATGACGTCTGCGGGTGGTACAGTCTGGAGGATTTTGGGCCGCAGTTTGCTGAGTGGATCAGCAATGAGCAATAAGATAGCCAGAAGATCCCACCGAAGAGTGGGCTTTTCTGTCATCACAGTCAAGATCAATTGATCACGATCGATCATCACTAGAGCACCAAATATTTGTAAAAACCTCTCCTCGAGAGATTAATTCACCTCCATTGCTCCAGACAGGCCCGATCTACCAGGTCTGCAAACTCCAACTGGCCAGCCAGTAACCCTACCACTTGATATCACAGCAGAAGCACGCAATCCAACAAGTCAAGGGCCCCGGTGCCCCGTAAAAAGAAACTCCCAAAAATCATAACAATCATGGCATTCGCTCAAAACTTGGAACGCCAAAAACAAAAGTATGGTGGTACATGCTTAAGCCAGAGGCTGGCAGGTGAAAGGACGGCTGATGGCGCCGGTCTGGAACTTGACGCGAATCTCCTCAATACTGGCGTAGGTGCCGCAGCCAAGAACGATAATGCCGATGATGAAGGCCAGCGCGTTGCCAATGGCGTGGGGCAGGTTCTCCTTGGAGTTCCACTTGCCGTCGCGGAGCAGAATGAACCACATGAGGGCGGGGAAGTAGAAAGTGAAGCCGGAGATGAAGAGGGAGGAGGAGATGGAGAGGAGCTCGGAGAAGAAGGGGATGGCCTCGGCGATGAGGAAGGCAACAATGGTGATGGCAGTGATGAGCATAAGCCATGAGGACCAGCCGCCGACGGTGTTGATGTAGCGCTTGATGGAGTCCTTGTACATGCGGCCGTGGATGTAGCGACCGACGACGGTGGTGTTGATGGAGCCGGAGATGAAGATGACGGGAAGGGCGATGCCGAAAGCGACCTTGGCCATAAGGGGACCGGCGGAGAGGAGGGCGGGGGACCTGACTTCCTGGCCGACGAAAGCGTAGATGAGGGCGCCTGGGGATGTTAGTGCGGGTCAATTTGAGGGGAGAAGTGTAGGACATACCAGTGACGGTGTAGATGAAGATCTCGATCAGACCAAGGGCCCAGATAGACTTCTGGAAATCGGCAGGAGTGTGCATCTCGTCCATGAAGGAGAATTGGCAGACAGCAAAGCTGTAAGAGAAGACGATCTGGTTGATGGCAATGAAGCACTCGGCGAAAGTGACGCCCTCCTTGGGCCAGGCAGACCAAGCAGCAGTGGTGATCTCGCCTTTCTGGACACCAGTAGCGATGATGGTGATGCCGATAGCGACCACGATGGAGACGAAGTCGATGTATCCCAGGATAGCAACCTCAGCGAAAGAGGGAGGCACGGCGAGGATGAGCAGGATAATGGCGGAAACAACGCCAAACACCAGACTGCAAGCGCCATCGTCGGTCAAGTTGCCAAAAGCGATCGTTCCCGTAAGACAATGCGAGCCAACGAGGAACGTAAGCTGCAAGACGAACATGACACCGACAATCTCGTAACCGATACGGCCAAACATGAGGCGTCCTGCGTCTGCGTAGTGGGAGATCTGGGGGAACTTGAGCTTGGTGAGACCGACGATGTAGGAGGTGTAGATGGCGACGAAACCGAGACCGACGCAGACAATGACGCCGGCGACCATGCCGAGGGTGGCGAAAGCGGAGGGGACGCCGAGACTGCCGAGGGCGATGGCCTCGACGATGAGGACGATGGTGAGGCGCTTCCAGCCGAGACGGTGGAAGTGGGCGTTGCCCTCGGCGGCCTTTTGCTTCTCAATGTCGGCTTGGGTGATTTCGCCGACGACCTCGCCGAAGACGGCGCCGCCGCGGGAGACCTGAGGGGCGAGCTCCTCCTCGGTCTTCTTGTCGCGGGGGGAAGCGCCGGAGCGGGCGTCCGCGATCTCGTTGTGGTCCATGATGGTGGTGGTGGGGAGGGAAGTGTAGGAGGTGGACGAGGCTGATGAGGTGGGAGGTAAGATGTGGGGATATGTCCACGGCCGATGTTAAAGAGGCCGGGTGGTGGTGCCAAAGGAGAGTGGCTGTTGAAGAGAAGGGGGAGGAGGAAGTGAGGAAAGACTTCTGAGAAGAAAGGTTCTCTGGGAGGACGAAGAGGAAGAGACGACGGGAGGGCGAGGTATTTGTGCTCGAGGGGACGGAAACACCGAGCTGTCGCCGACGCGGTCAAACTGGCGCGCGTGGGTCAGTTTTCGGAGGGCCTCGCCTTGCCTTTCCCCTCCTACCTACGGTACTCGCGCGTCCTGGCCTTGCCCCATCTTCCCCATACCCAAAGAACCCAGACGATGGCCGGATCGGGGACGCCGCCGCACGAGGCATACGACTCCGTCCGATAAGGACCCCTTCCTTCCCCGTGGGATCTCCGCGATATGTCATGACAACTCGTAACCTAAAATGCCGTGCGTGCGCGGCAAGGCACGAGGCAAGAGGCGTCGCAGTGCAAGGGGTAGACGGGGTTAGCAAGTTGGTGGGCGGCGATATCAGGGCGCGGTTGGGAAATGTCCACACTAGGAGTGGTTTTCGAGAGTTTTGAAGGGGTAATACTGGTGGGGCGTTGACAGTTGGAATCCCCTCCCAGCTTTGGGATGCGGGTACACGAACGGGTCCCCGGGGAGGGGCGGGCGAGAAGGACTGGGAGCATGACGGTGGGAAGGGGGATGGGGAGGAAGAGGCCGAAAAGGCCGAGTCAGCCGGTGATTTGCATCATGCTGGGGGGAGTCTGTCCGAGAGGTGAAAGGAAGCCAGGTGTTCTTGGAATCTGTCTGTGGCCGAGAAAAGAAAAACCAAGACACGACGTTCGCAGTTTGGTTGTCTGCCGGCCCGCCAAGCGATGCGGCTCTTCCGGCCTTGCGGCGCGCCCAGCGGGATCGCAAAAGCCAAGATGGGCGCGGCTGTCCGTCGTCCTTCGCCCCCCTGGATGACCGCGTGAAAAAGATGGGCCATCCGTCCTCCGAAGACTCCACTACCGCCCCCTAAAAGGAATGCCGTCTTCCGTCCTTGTACGTAATTAGCGCCGCGCAGGTGCCGAACCCTCCCGGCCCGAGTGGCTTTTTTTAAGGCTGTCCTGCGCGGCGCGAAGCCCGCAAGCCAGAAGCCTTCTAGAAGATCCTGACCAAGCCGGGCGTTGCGGTTGGCTCGTCTTGTCCAAGGATGGCCCTTCGAGTCGAGACGTGGACCAATTTCCCCGTGATCCTGCAAACTGTATGGGAGTGGTCGAGAAAGGGCGACTTGACGCAGGGAAGACGCTGTCTCGTGGTTGCGAGTCCCGGACCGAGAAGATCGCTGGGAACAATGCTCAAAGGGGTTTCGTCCGTCAAAAATGTCACCGGGCGGCGCATTGTTCCCAGTTTGCCTCGGGAAGCGGAAAACTCCATCCAGCGCAGGTTGCCCTCGACGCGTCCTCCCCATGACTCGTGAGCGCCTCGAGGGCGCGCCCTATTGCAACTGCAATATCTGCATCATCGTCCGACGTCCAGCTCGGGCCACATCATGGTGCCCGCGGCGCCCGGTCGAGCCGGTGTCACCCGGCAAGAAAAGAATCCAAGACATGTTTTTCATCCCCAGACAAAGGCTGTGGGAGGAGTAACGTTCCTATTCTTTGAGGAGATTTGATTCGTAAGACAGATTGTACACTTACTTCTCTGGCGCGGCCTCGACTCCGAACCTCCGATGAGTACCCCCGTGGCGAGTGAGCTGACATGTCCGTAGTTGTGCCGCCACTCGTGCATTGCATCTCGGAGGAATCCCAACAGCCCCGATGAGGCCCGCCTTTTCCCGCCCCTCCGAGCTGCACCACCCACTGAACTGCACTGCTGTAGCTCCATGTCATCCACTAAAGGCTCATTTTGTCTGCCGACACAAGCCGCGCCCCATCCATCCAGAGCTTGTCCTGGCCTCACCGACTTGGCGGTTCGTCCAAATGGATGCTGTTTCCACGCAGCATTTGGGCCTCCAATCCTGTCTCTCTGATAGCCAATTGACTCGTTGAATTACCAGATATTAAAACTCAATCGAATCGGCAGATCGACGGATCTATCCACAGACTCATGGGTCAGGTTGATTGAAGTGGCAATCCTGGACATGTCGTGCAAGCTGGGCCTGATCTTGCACGACAGCATGGACCGCACAGCACGTCGACCGGCTCAATGTGTATGTAGTGTCTGTATAGTATTAGTCGAGAATGGTCGGACTCTTCGACGATTGATTCATGATTGGGCTACTAGTTAGTGCCTGCCAGGAAACACCGTCAGCGGCTGACTAACCCCCTGAAGAACAGGCACAGCCAGCTCAAAATGACACGCGCGACCCAGCTGAAGCCTCTTAATCGCTTTCAACGGCGGCAAAAGTACAGTGCCAGACACACTAAACACCAAAAAGATCGTCAGGATCCTGCGAACAGGAAACGTCAGGAATTGAGCCCGACGTGGGGGTCGAACCCACAACCTTGAGATGTGATCTCTGTTTAAGAGTCTCANCGTCAGGATCCTGCGAACAGGAAACGTCAGGAATTGAGCCCGACGTGGGGGTCGAACCCACAACCTTGAGATGTGATCTCTGTTTAAGAGTCTCACGCTCTACCGATTGAGCTAGCCGGGCGTCCGGCTTAACTGGTGATCGTCATTGACGATTCGCAGTTCAAGAGGGGCATTGCAAAGCACCCCCACAAGAGAAGTCGAGCTTTACATGTGGAAAAGACCTGTTCTAGATCTAGAAATACTCTTGAATGTTTCTCATCTGTCTTAACTATCAAGGTAATTATGTGGTTCGTATTCGCAGTGGGATGACTTGTGGTGTCTGAATGGGAGCGTCGGGCTTTCGGGGGGTGCTCAGGCCTGTGATGCACGCCACACACCACCTGCTTCACCTCCCCACCAACACTTGTCTAAACGATGCTCGCCCCTTGCCAGTCCATTTCGGGCAACGAAAAGATAGACGGCACGTCCGGAATTCCGTGGATGTAGCACCCACCGACCAACTCATAGAAGCCATCTTGCCCGGCACGTCTGACCACAAAAGGGATCCTCTGACCCCGAATGTACACCACAGAATCTCCCCGCCTCGACCCCGGCGGCACCATGGCCATTCTCCCAGACTCCAGGATGCAAAAGCCCTTTCCCCCCGCTGTGGCCCCGAGATAGAAGAAGAACTGGTTCATCTCTGGACTTACAACCGAAGTCCACTCGTGAGCTGTCAAACCACAGAGCTCCATGATTCTCGCATTCAGTTCTTGCTCGGTGCTGTTGATGTTCTCCTGGTAGACCTGACACATGACCCGGGTCACGTTCATGGTCATGCGCGATCTGTCAACACCCAGAGTTTCATTCGCGTTGTCTTGGATGTCATCGGGGGTGTTGCAGCATAAGGTTTTTGTGACGGCAAGATCAAGGTCTTCGGGGTAATGAGTTGTGGTTGCCGGGTTTTCTTGAGCCAGGGAGTTGGCCTCGTCATACCAGTCAATTAAGGACTGAAGCTGGTCGCGCTGGTGAGCGAGTATGGCTGATGAAGTGTTCGGGGGATAACTCTCGAGTTCTTTCAGGTCATGTTCCCAAACGGGCTGTACGTGGTCGAAGAGTTTGCATGTGCGTGTTTGAACTGTTGAGATGGTGTCCAGAACCGAAAATTCCACCTCAAGAACGTTCCACTGAGGGTTATTTGTTGCTTTTGTGGCTCTGATGATACTCGAATCGGCGTCGTACACCTTTCTTCGCCTGTTAAAGCTATGGCCGAAATCGGGAACCCAGGACGGGAGACCCTGTTGGTGAGCCACACCTGGGAAGCCTGATCCCGCAAGCTGAAGTAGGGAAACCTCACTGGGCTTTTCCAGAATATGTCTTGTCGTCCGGGTGTAAAGCTTCTCCAAGGGCTCGCTGTAGTCTGGTCGCACGATGCTCCCGGGCAAATCGTCAACCAGACCCAACAAGCCGAAAAGATTGTCGTGAGGGACTGTAGCTGTGAAATTACCCGTCTTCACCAGACTATGACTGAACTCCATCCTCACTCCCTCAAGGCAAGCCCGCCTGATATGAGCAATGCCCGCCATGTTGGAAACGTGGGTGGTCCAGATGTTTGTCATTGCCGAGCTGTGTTTGGCTGATGAGGCCCTCGCTTGGAGCATGGACCCGACGAGGCGCCCGTCGTGTAGAACAGAAGCGGCATACGCCAGCGCATCCCAGTTCATGGTCACGGTGCCGTAGAAGATGTGTACTTGTTTCGCGAGAGCAATCTCCTGGATGACCCAGATGCGGTGGAAATAGGGCTGGGAGAGCAATCTCTGGAGATAGGGCGTGCTCTTGTCTCGGAGCATGTACTGGAGGTTCTCGGTCGTTGCGCCTGACATGTGTAGGGCGTTCAAGGTCATGAGGAGGGTGCGAGCGCCATTTGCTTGTCGGCATGTGACGTCGGCGGGGTGAGTGAGCCAGACGGCGGTGCGGTCGGCTTTGGAGTAGATATCGCCCATGAGGGGGATCTGGGCGGACTTTTCGTCCTTGTTGGCTTGGTCGATGCAGACGGCGTCGATCCAAAGATAGGCTTCGGAGAAAAACGAGCGGCGGTAGCGTAGCCATCGGGAGACGGTGGGGGTTACTGCGACGCGGGCCCCGTCGACGACGATGTTTTCTGTCATGGACTCGCCGCCCCAGGTGTAGGAGACTGCTTCAAAGGGCGGGGCTTGGTCGACGGCGGTGTAGATGAAGTCGCAAACGATGTCCGGGTAGGCGGTTCGTCTTCTGAGCCGGAGGATGCGAATTTCCTGAGTTAGGGGGTCGAGAGGACGGTAGGTGTAGGGTTGGAGGGCGGTCATACGGTTTCTGGAGAGACTCGACTCCCAGGTTTCAAGATGGCGCAGGGTCGAGTGAGTAGTCTCGGCGATCCAGTCTGACGTGAAGAAGTAGAAGCGAAGGAGCCATTTCACAACAAACCACACCACCATGCCCGACGATTTTGTTGGGAGGAACTCTCTCATCCTCGGCTCTGTCGCAAAGAGAGTCAAGATGACAGAAGTGGCGAAGAAAAGTCCAAGATGATTCCATGCGAACCGGCAAAAGACCGAGATGGCTGTCACTACCACCAAAGCAGTAATTGGCCTGGCGCACTCCATGACCAATCCAAGAATGGCCTCGTCCGTTCCCTGAAAGAGGAAGTAAGCACCGGCTGCATTCTTGAGTGTCGTAAATCCAACTTCCAGGGCTATCGATGTGGAAAGGAAGCCAAAGAATGGCATGGGAAGGGCGCGGGTGACGTAGAGTATGAGGAACTCAAAAGCTGCCCATTTCCAGACCACTGCACCGAATCCGAGGCATGTCGCGATGGCGCATGTCAGTAGGTCGTACTGCCGCGCGGGGCTGAGGAGTATTTCGATAAGGCGGAGGAGGGTGAACCAAACGATCCACGCGATGAAACTGGGAAGGGGCTGGACGAATTGGATTATGTTTCTCAGGAAGAAGGACGCGTTGTAGGGATTTTCCATGATGGGGTTGAAGTGCGACCAAAATGAGAGCGTCGTTGGACAGGGCCGGGCCGAGGTGCAAGCTGGCCATTTACCCCGCGACCCTGCGGCTGAGGGCCCCCCCCTGTTGGCCAGTGGAAATGGAATGGTTGCAGGGGGGTGAACAGGGCAGAGAGTCTTGGCTGTGGTGGCGCAGGCGACTGCATCTTGCAGCAAGGCAGTTTTGACAAAGTCTAGACTGCATCAGCATACTGAAAATGTGGGACACGGAGAAGATGATCATCGCGAAATTGAGAAGTAAAGTAGGTAGGCAAGTTTTTGCGGTCGGGCTTAACAATGGATTTGTGGATAATCTACTTTTCTTGACAGAGACCAAGACAGTCTTTCCCCATGCCTGGCATATGTTCACCTCTCGTCCATCTCCTGATCCCCTTCCATCTCCTGTTCCCGGCTCGGCTCACGGGGACGCTGCAAGTTCGAGAGGAGTAGAGCAGGCTCGAATGATACGAATGGAGGAGTTGTTCGAGGAGCTATTTGACGTTGGTTCCCTTGGCTCTGCGGCCCAATGGCAGGACTGGCTACTTCGAGTCTGCCATTTAAAAAAGATGCAAAGGCGAGGCTTGGATTCCGCAGGAAGTCGCGGTGCCTAGCTTCAAGGGCGGGGAGCGGGTGCGTCATGAGTTGACGACGGACCATTGATGGTGTCGGTATGCTGGAGCCTGACCTGGTGAAATGGCCGTTGCCAAAGTCAGTAGCAGGACCGTCGCCTCGACCGTGCCAGAACAGTCCTTCACCCAGGATCGGTCGGGGCCGGTACCCCATAAGGCCCATCTGAACGTCCCACAGGGCTGTCACCGGACCGCGGTCTGCCTGCGAGAGTCCCGGGATGTAGTCCCCCGGAACGTCAACTAGGCGTGGGATGCCTACGCCTATGCTGCGTGCCTGGAAATCTTCATCGACCAAGGGGCGATCTTCATCGAGCAAGGGGCCTGCGCGGCCGTGCCGTGGCGCCTGTCCGGGTCCTGGAGCCTGTTCGCGTCCTTGACCCTCGCGTCCAAGTGGGTTATCGAGGCAGGGTCCGCAGATTTCGTCATACAGCGGCCAGCCAAGATCAGCCATGGCAATCATGTTGGCCCTGCTGACACCCAGATGTCGAGGCCTTGGTTGAAGCGGGTTTTCGCGGCAGCACCGCTGCCAACAGGCTTCCAAATCATATGGCGGGTTCGTAGTATGGACATTTGGATCGCGAGGGTCGCACACGACTAGGCGGAAAGCGATCGAGTAAGCGCGCATAGGTCGAATGCCGTGGGAGAGCGCGTATTCGCAGGGTTCATAAAAGGGGTCGTCCTCCTGTGGCCGGACGCAAGCCTTCACCCAGCGGGCGAGATCGGAACGATGGCATCGGCAGGGATGGCCTTTGTCGGGGTCTGAGTTGACACACTGCGAAAACGAAGAGTCAGTATTCCTTGTTCAAGAGCTGTCTTGGAGTTGGTAGGACTCTGTTTGGGGAGTTACGAGAGAGAATCCTGACTCCTGACACAGCCCAGACATGTAAGAAAGGATGCGCCGGGCACTGACGGCTAACATGATCTTGACGGCCTTGATGCACATCTTGGTGCCGAATGGTAAAGAGATGGGTGTTTGATTCAGGCTGGACGTATTACGTGTTGAGCTGGAAGAATGGTGTTGTGATGTGGATGGAGGCATGTCGCTGGCAGAAGACTGGAGCTGGAGCAGAAGCGGCATGGTCCCGTTGAGTCACATCTGCATTTCGAGGGCTCCTTCCACGCTCCCGAACATGCCTTCCACCAGACCATCCTTGAAGGGAAGCAGCACCCTGAAAGTTGACTTGGAAGTCAACCTCTTTGATCCCAGTCGATGCATGTCCATTAGAATTAGGTAGTCTACTTCAAGTCCTTGCCATTACTCACCCCCATTGAACAACCCTATCTCGCAATCCCAGTGAGCTCCTTCACCGGGACAACCACATCCACCAGCTCGCACGTAATATCCCTGCTCGAGAAGATACTCCCCATCGTCCAATTCCCATTCTCAAACGTCGTCTCCTCGCACTTGAGCTGCGTCACCACATCGCCCTTCGCCGTGAACCGCGCACTGCATCTGTCAGCTTCGCCATCTCCAACATCATCTTCTCAAGGCACTGACGGAGGAAAGGCCGGGTTGTCATGGCAGTACCACGTCTGCTCCATCGTCACCTCACCGCTGGGCCGGTTGAACGTAAACTTGGCCGCGCCAAGGTTTGGATCCCCGTCCGTATCGCACGCGTACTCGACTTCGCCGTAGAAAAAGTCGTTGAGTCGGCTGCTCCGCGCCGAACACCGCGTCCGCGTGTTGTGCACCGGGTTGACGGCCGTGAAGGTGACGTTGCCCCATGAATTCTGGTGCGAGGGCGTGCTGAAGATGTAGCTGGCGTGGAAGTCAAAGTCCTCCAGCTCCCACTCGGTCATACCGGGCGAACGGGCCATGCAGGACTTTGTTATGTCTCGTGATTCGAGAATGACGGGTGACGCGAGCGCCAGAGGCGCGAGAAGAAGGACAAGTGCTGAGCGCATGATGCAATGTTGTGATGGTGCGATGAATGTGAAGTGTTGGTGTTTGGACGAAAATCTGGAAGAAGTGGAAGTTGCTGCTCCCGTCTAACATGACCAGGACCGACCCTTCCTTATAACCCTTCCTCCCTCCCGCTCTTTCCTCGGCTCCTTCCCCTCGTCCCGAAATAACAAACGGCTTCACGCACGAAGCGGTCAAAGTAAGGCACTCAGGGGTCCCGTCGTGCACGCCGCACGTACGGGGCGAAGAGTCGGTCAGTCCGGCATCGGCCGGAATGCGACGTAGCACAGTTGCTCGTATTTCCCAGCCCCGGGCTTGCGATCGCCGCGCAGCCGCTGCAAATACCGACGTCAAACGGCCGGGAGTGCCCCTGCGTGACTCCCGCGACTTTTGTGTGGACGGCTGGCACGCGCAAGGGGGGCGGTAGTGTCTCCTTGAGGGATGCGGGCCAGCGGTTTTCTTCCTGGCGGAGAAGGGGTCTCACTCTGCGTTGGCAAAGGCATTTGCCCTGATGATGATCGGCGAAGGGACGGGCTTATTTCGGGCACCTGCGGGGTGAAGAATAATGCATTGTGTTGTTGCATGCCACGAGGCCGCGATGTTGTGGTAGCCTGCCTCGTGATATTCTGGTCGGACACCAACTGGGAGGCCCTGCCTCATGTGCGCCGGCCGATCGTGGCCTGCTTTGCGGCGCCATCGCAGGGACCTGGCATGTTGCTTGCAGGCGAGGCGAGGCGGCTGTCGGCGTCTTCAGCTCGTCGCATTGCTTGCCCTTCACCTACTGGTCGCAATGCGAGCCACATCCGCGGGAGAGCTCGATTCGGTGGCCATGAGCTGTCGTGCGACGGGCTGAAATAGGGTCGGCCTCGTGCCACAAGCTCACCGCCGTCCGAGGCGGGCGCCGGCATCGACGAGGAAGAAACCTCAGCCCTGAGAGGCGCCTCTTGAGAAGCATGGAGACCGGCCGCGGGCCGGCTGCACGACGCCGGGCGGACGGGGAAGGACATTCCGTCCGTGGTCGGGCCAATGCAACGTAAAGTAATCCCACGCGGGCGTGCTTTAGTCCAAGTGGCCGAATGATCAGAGAAACAAACGGTTTTACGAGAGCCGTGACGGGTGGAGGAAAGCAACATGCCCGAAATTGGAGAGGTGCATGGTAGGAGTAAAATTGAGGGCAGACTTGCCACCTGAATCATGGCCTTCTCGTAGCAAGCCAGTCGAATCCTATCGTCAACTCTGTACTGTGTATGCAAACAATCAATTGGCCTCTTCTCCACCACAATCCCCCGAGTCGAGACCCTTTGAGCAGCAGCGAATCACTCCCTCCCTGGCTACACGTTGACCCCCGACTCTCTCTGATCACCAGGGACTTTTCCTTAAGCGCTCGCACAAAGAGGTTGGTGGGTGAGGGATTTGGCGAACCAGTCACCCCACGTGGGTGGTTTGGTCAATGCCAGGGGGTGTTTGCGGTCGGTGGGGCGACACGGCGGCGTGGGAGGTGATCCAGGTAGAGGAACCGTCGAAAGGTCAGGTGTCTGCGGTCCGTCGCCCATTCGGTTCGAGGCCTGTTAGGCTCATGCTGGTGAGCAGCAGCAATCGACTAACGGAGGGAAGAGCCGCTGTAGGGGTCCTGGTCGGCGACAGGTAGGAATACATCCGTGTCGCGGCATTTCGGGACCTCCCAAACATCTTCGCTGCGTGCAGGATGCACCGGCGCGGGGTCGGCGGGGTGTCGGGATGGAAGAGGCGCGTTGGGCGCCGACCTGAACGGGCTCGGCGTGCCGTATATATCTCGCATCCCTCGATCGGGTCGGCGTGAGGCCTGCGTTGCTTGGAGATGTGACCAAGCCGCTCCCGACACCTGCTGAGCAGATCTTCGCCATCATGGAAACAGTCTCTCTCTGTGGCCCCTCGCGCATCGACCCGGTGGTGCTCCGGCCAGCCCACCTGGAGGCCGTCAGTCTCCTCCGGCCGACTCTCGACTATGCCCTGAAGTTCCAGCGCCTGCTGAGCGCTGCCTCCTTGTTCATCGTCTTGAGAACATACTTCGTCGCTGCCTTTGCGGCGTCATGGACGGCCTTCGTCAGCAAGACCCTCGCCATCTTCACATTCAACACGCTCAGGACAATCATCCTGCGGACGGGCTGGGCGATTGCCAAGGTGTACAAGACCAAGACGGTGCGGCGGATGCGGAAAAGGCTCGAGTTCGAGATGGGCATGCTCATCCTCGGTCCGGGGATGAATACCATGATCATCATGGTGTTTTGGCCCGGATGGTGGTTCATCGGCGGCGCCCTGGTGGCGGCAAAGATGCTGGTGGGATGAAGGTACATCCTGTCCATGCTTGACACGAAACCATGTCTGACTGGTATAGATCTTCGCTACTTCGAGAAGAAGAACGTATTTCCTCCACCATCTTTCCGCACGTCGGTTTGATAGTCGCGCTCCGGATCGAACTCTTGCCAAGTGCTGGCGGGGTAGATGTGCTTGTTGCGCTCGAACCATCGTCTGTCGACCACCTTTGTAAAAGAGGGGTCGTCGCGAGCACCCTCGATGGTAGAGATATCGGGAAGCGCCCTGATGGCAGCCTGCTTGAGCGCCGCGGCTGTTGTTAAGCCGCCTTTCGGCGCCGCAGGTGCCTCGTCTATGGGTTCGGGACGGTCTTTGGGATCGGGGGCCTCGGCGGAGTAGTTGAACAGTATTTGACCTCCTGGGCCCGTGCTCTTGTTCATGATGAAGAAGTAGAAGTCGAAATGCTGCAGAATGTTAGCAAAGTAGAAACGATGCGCAAGATCAAGGCAGTACGTACGTGTGGAATGATGACCGAGCCTCGGACCAGCATCAGGTCGTCAACGCCAACTCGCGCCCACTCTCGCCGCGCGTTTGCCTTTTCGCTGACACCCAGGTCGGCGCCGATTTTCCTACTCTTGTCGAGGCTGACCCAGATGAAGTCGCCCTTTTTGACGCGGACGGTGCCGCCGGGGATATCGGTGCCGTCGTAGAAGACGAAGGGGATCGCGATTTCGGTGGCCCGGACAGCCTCCTGGATGACGAGGAACTCCTTGCGCAGCCTCTCGCGCTCGATAGCCTCGCGCTGCAGAGCAGCCTTGGTAGTCGCCTTTGGGACGATTCCGACCGATGTGTTGGCGGCGAGCTTGGTCTTCTTCTCAGCAGAGCCGTTCTTGCCGCCGTCCTTCTTCTTGTTCAGAGTCGGCCCTGCGGCATCGTCGTCCTCCTCCTCATCATCTCCAAACGAGAGCTTGCTCGCGACCTTCGTTTTCTTCTTCTTCGGCTGCTTCGTAGTACCCTCTCCCGAGTCGCTCGCGTATGGTGTCGCTGTTTGGGATTTGTCGGTGGTGGTATTATCGTTGGCCTCCCGTTCCTGTTGCTCGAGGACCTCGGCGCGTCGCTTTCGAAAGTCGGAGAGCTGAACTAGGCCAACAGTGTTGCTCGAGAGCCGCTCTTGCGTCGTCTGGTTCTGCGGCGCGAACCTCGAGGGTGCTTTGTCGGCCATGGTTCGGGTGTTGGTGACGGGTATTTGTTGCTGCAAGACTGCTGCCTCAAATTGTCCAAGTCGAACTTTTGGTCATACAGTGTCGAGTGCGAATTTGGGTAGCAGAAACGCACGGCCTTGGGGTGGCAGGTGCGACCCACTTCCCGCCCGTTAGCCCCGACCTTCCCGTGTGCAGCTTCCCTGCCACCCCATTTTCCAGCGACGGCTGGGCTGGAGCTCGCTCAGCATCGAGCTCACCTCGCCGGCCTGACCGCCATCGAGCTTCTTGTCTCTAACATCGTCTGTGATCGCAGGCGGTTTCAATCGCGCACACAGCACCGAGTTCTTACATTCCAGAGTCGCACAGACGCATCATTTGTCGCCATGAGTACTGCCGCGGCAGCTCTCCCCGCCGTCGGCCCGAAGCCGTCGTCATCGTATGACCAGCCGTCTTCATCGAGAGCCTCGGGTTACGACCAGCCGCCCCCGAGACCGCCATACGACCAGCCGTCGTCTTCTTCCAGGCCCTATGGGGAGTCTTATTCATCGCGACCATCTGGAGACCCACCATCTTCAAGGCCATTCGACCAACCCTCTCCATCGTCAAGGCCCTCTGGAGAGCCGTCATCCTCGAGGCCCTATGGAGAGTCTTCTTCGTCCAGGCCATCTGGAGAAGCATCCTCTTCGAGGCCATACGATCAACCTTCTTCGTCATCGAGACCCTATGGCGAGCCTTCATCTTCACGACCAACGGGAGAGCCTTCGTCTTCAAGGCCGTATGACCAGTCGTACTCCTCTTCAAGGCCGAATGATCAGCCCTCGAATTCAGGAAGGCCCTACGATCGGCCCTACGACCGAACATCTGACCGCCCGTCTCAGTATGAGATGTCTGGGGGCAGCGGACTCTCGGGTCCAGGACCTTCGTCTTCCCGTCCGTACCAGGATGCGCCTCCCAACACCCAGCCCAGGCCAACAACAGACTCGGGCGCATGGCCCCCGCCGCCGGATGCCGAGTACCCCAGACCCTCCCAAGGCAATGACGTCCCCTACGGTCCAGCTCCGTATCCAGGACCCCAAGGACCTGTGCCCTACGGCCCTGCCAACCAGTCTGTCGAGCAGATGCCTGGACCCGCCGGTATGCCGCTGTCGCAAGTGGGAGAGCCGAACTTTCAGCCCGTTATCCCCCACGTCCAATCCGGTCTCGCCGCACCAATGGTCATGACGCCGCAGGACGTCAAATCGGTCAAGGCAAGCTGCCAGGTCTCCCTCCAGGAGTTCGTGTCTCTCCAGAACAAGCGACACAGCCTCGGGGCATCGGCTGGACCAGATCTGGAGAGACAGCTCTCGTTCCAGGCGGGCAGGGTTCTCACCGAGCTGCGCACTCTCAGGGAAGAGCTGAGCATTCTCACCAAGGATGTACAGGCGCGAAGGTGGAAGAAGTGGCTCATTGGTAGTGCCGTGTATGTCTCGCCATCCCCTCCCCAACGCCAACGACCATGCTGACAATCCTAGGGCCGTGTTCTTCCCCCTGCTTCACCGCATCATTCCAGCGGTCAAGGCCGTGTTTCGTCGCACACCGGCCGAAAAGGCCGAGGACAAGGCCGTGTCGGACACGGAGCATGCCTTTGCTCGGAGCAAGGAGATCTTGTCGCGGGTCAAGGACTCGGTGTTTGGCAAGGGCGGCTTTGCAAGCATGACCTTCCTTGTGTTCGGCGTGCTGTACATCTTCTCCAACGAGGTGTCTCTCATCGTGGCCAAGAAGATGACCAAGCGCCTGCGGAGGCTGTCGACCAAGATAGAGCGTGGCGATGAGCAGATCACGGAGAAGGATCTGAAGGCACTCGAGGGGTGGCAGTGGCGGGTGCTGCTGTGGAGTTAGGTCTGACGATGAAATGACTTGTATGGACGCGATCTTGCTATCTTGAATATAGGCTACGGGTATATGAACACTTCTCTTTGAATTAATCCACCATGTTGAACCGCAGGCGCTGGAGGCGACAGTGCCGAGGAGGGGGAAGGACCGTGCTGATGTCTCATTTGTCGTGGTGGATCCACCTAAATTCCCTCCGACATCATCACCACCATCAATCAACATCGCGACTCCATCAACAGCACGCCGCGAGAATCGCGCTCATCTCCTTGTGTGCCGAGCCATCGAGGCAAATCATCAACCGACCCTCCGGTCATTGAATTGAGCCAGAAAGCACGACTTCTGGACAGAGACGCGCCATCCAAATGACTGGCAAGAGGAGACGCTCGGAAGGTGAGGATGGCGGCGAGTCGTCCACAGGCCGCTACCCCGAGCACGGCGACACACCTGCAGCTGCCAATCGCGCGCTGCCACGGAAACCTCCCAAGAATGGACCAGAAGCGGACTCATACTACCGCAATCTTTACGCGACCGAGGTCGACTTTGCTCAGCTCGGACGCGACGACCCAGATCTTGGCAAGCAGTATGACCCCGTGAACGCCCGTCGCCTTCTCTGCTGACCCCTACTGTAGACTCCGCGGCAATAACCTTGACTTCAACAACCCTCAAGCGGTCATGCAGCTTACAAAGTCCCTCCTCAAGCGTGACTTTGGGCTTCGTGTCGACTTGCCTGACGACAGGCTCTGTCCACCGGTAGGAGCGAGCACGCACTCTATCCCTGCCTGGCGCATGCTGACCATTCAGGTTCCCATCAGACACAACTACATCATTTGGCTGAAGTCGCTGATGGACAGCTCGTCCTACAGTCCACCTGGCCGAAAGCTGACAGGCTTGGACATTGGGACTGGCGCGAGCTGCATCTACCCTCTCCTCGGATGCACGGAACGAGACTGGTCTTTCGTCGCGACAGGTAAGTCCCCTGGGAACGTATTGAAGCGCCTGGTGCTAACAATCACAGATGTTGACTCCAAAAGCCTGGAGTACGCCCGGAAGAACGTGCAGTTCAATGAGCTTGAGAGCCGGGTACGTGTCTTGTCTCGCACGGTCCACGATTCCATGATTCCGTTGGACGAGTCTCCCACCGCCATCGACTTCACCATGTCAAACCCCCCCTTCTACGAATCCAACGAGGATCTAGTCAGCTCAGCAAAGAGCAAGTCGCGACGCCCGTTCACCGCCTGCACCGGCTCAGCTGGTGAGATGGTCGTTGCGGGCGGCGAGACTGCTTTTGTCGGCCGGATTTTGGACGAGTCGCTCACCCATCGGGATAAGATCCAATGGTATACGTCTATGTTTGGCAAGCAGTCGAGCTGCGAGGCCTTTATCGAGAAGATCCGCGACAAGGGTATCACAAACTATGCTGTCACCGAGTTTGTGCAAGGCACCAAGACACGGAGGTGGGCGATCGGATGGAGCTTCGCCCAGATGCGCCCGTCGACCGAGGCTGCGCGAGGAGTCAGCGGCGACAAGTGGAAGAAGCTACTTCCACCCATCGTGGACATTCCCATCATCAGCCTGCAGCTCAGCGTCGGCGTGGGCAAAGTCGAGGCCAAGATCCACGAGATGATGTCTTCCTTGGAGCTCACATCGTGGGATTGGGACAAGGAACTCCTGCGAGGCGTTGGGCGCGCGCGCGAGAACGTCTGGAGCCGCGCATTCAGACGAAGGAAGGCGAGGGAGGGGGCCAACTCAGCACCCCCCGATACAGAACTGTGCGCCTTTGGCTTCGAAGTCTTGGTTAGCGTCAAGACGACCGGCATGGATGTGTCGTGTCACTGGCGGGAGGGCCACGATGCCGTGGTTTTCGAAAGCTTCACCGGGTATCTGAAAACCCAGCTCAAGTCTGTTGTCTGAGGACAGCAAGGAGGTCATGATCAGCGCAGATCGTCGTCCACCGCCCAGACACCAAGGAACCCGAGATGTCGTCTGCTTTTGGCATGGTCTCGCGAGGGAACACGGACCGCACGCCCAGGTGCTGGTGCACGGTGTCATCCAACAAGACGTCAGAAATGCCCTGCCAGTCGAGGGTTCTGTGGCAAAAGGCGGGCAGGAGGGGCCAGGAACCGAGTCATTCGAGTCTGACCGTGGGTGAAGGCGTTAAGTCCGACGTCAAAGCCCACACTGCCTCGGCCATGATTCAGTGGGCGAACACGTCGCGGCCAGTCACTGCAACGCCGGTTCCCAGGCCGACACCCGGGACTTCATCCGGCGCATTCCAGACAGCAACCCGAATTATTGTCAGAAAACAGACCATCCGGAGATTCGTTAACATCCACGACATCCATATCAAGAGGCCGGATAGCATCTGTGCCGTGGGCTGTCTCCCCGCTCAGGCACCGACTCAGCCCCTCCCCGAGGCCGTCAGTAGAGGTCGAAACCTGCCATCCAGGCCTGTCAGTCAAACCCTACGGCGCTCAGACAGAAAAAGCAAACCCTTTCAAACGAACACCCACTGGCACATGTCGAAAGAACACAACCCACGTCCGTTCGCCAGACCCGCCATCCCAATCCCGCGACAGGGGCAACGCTGCCATACCACCCTATCCCTCTTTTGGCTGTGACTAGAGATTTCGAGAAGCTGGCTGGTTTTACGTGTCATCTGTGCCTGAAACGAGACGAACGAGCAGCACGCCTAATCGGGAAGCAGGTCGAGATACTGCCGACGAATCATGCGTCTCCTCTGCCAGCAGACTTGGGACGGAATGAAGCCACGGTGCTCCTTTTCACATCAAGGTTCCTATCGTGGACAGCGGCCGACGCTCAAGATGCCACGGGGCGTGTCAGACGACCGTTCAGGGGATCATCGCCGTCAGCCCACACTGTCCGTTCACGATGGTGGAGTCTACTCCGTGGATCTTGAAAACATGAACCCTGGCGTCTGACTCCGGGAAACGACAGCACTTTGCGATGGGCTCCGCCCCTCCCGTGAACAGACACCCCGGATCCCCAGGCAAACATCTCCCGGGTCCATCGCTCGGTCCTTTTTGTGCCCTGGAACCCATCAAATTGCCTATCGGGGGTCCGTTCTGTGTTTTCTCTTCGCCCTTGGTCAGAAAACTTCACCAACCCCGGCGTTCCTCGTCCCGTGGAACGTGATCGGACGAGAATTGCTGGCAGTGTATATCATACGACAATCCCCAGGGAGAAGCCATACAGCCATCGCTCTACCTCTGACGTTCATCTCTCCCAACGATCGTCGGTTGCCACCATCCTCCATCAAACAACAGGAGACCCCTCGCCTTCCATGCCCTACTAAGTATTCCTTTTACTTTCTGTCGCTGGCGACCCAGATACCCTTTTAATCCATCATCATGGCCCAGTTCCAGGAGAACAACAAGGCTTTCCTAATCAACCACACAGTAGTCGAGGTCGACGACATGCCGGAAGAGCCCAAGACGACGCGTTGCGGCGCCCTGCAGCGCTTCTTCGGATACGCATGCTTCTCCCTCCTCATCCTCCTTTCCCTGATCGGACTGAGCAAGGAGTATGAGGACTACATGCGGCCGGGACAGGGCAGGGGTGGTGCCCAGTCGTGGGGCCAGGCTCTTGAAGTCTTCATGACGCCCCAAACGGCAAAGTCACTCGAGAACGACGTCAGACTCCGCCAGAGCCTCCTCACCATGGTCGACATGACCGTTGACCTCTCCGACCTGCTTTCCAGCCGCCTCGATGCCCCCGCCCTCCGACAAGCCGCCGAGATCCTCCGCGAGTACCAGGTCCAAGTCGCCGGGGAGATCGAGGGCCAGCACCTCGACCAGAGCCCCGAGTCCAAGGCCATCCGCAAGCGCCAGCTCTTTGGCGGCGGTGGCCTCGGCGCCGCCCTTGGTGGCGGTGCCGGCGGCGCGGACATGGGAGGTGCACTCGGAGGCGCCCTGATGGCCGGTGTCAACAACATTGGCAGCCAGATTCTCGGTGACATCAGCGGTGCCGGCATGTTCCTCGGTATTGGTGTCGGCACTGGTGCGGCCCAGGGTCTGAACCTCTCCTCGGCCGATGATACAACCCGCGTCGCCGCCAAGGTGGCCGCAGACAACAAGCAAGAGGCCACTGGCCTCAACCCCCTCCTCCAGAACGCCGGTGTCGGCCTGACGAGCTCGCTGCTAAGTTCCATCAACATCAGCTCCCTCACTGCCGGCGCAACTGGCCAGCTTCAGCCCATCGCCATGTCCCTTGCCCAGGGCCTGGGTAACGGTACCGTCGCCGGCCTGAACCTGAACCCCGCCAACACCCCCCGCCCCATGAACGACTCGAGCGTCGCCAACATCGTTGGCACTTTTGGCTTCGGCCTTACCCAGTCCGTCACTTCCAACATTGACACCAAAGCCCTGCTCGGCGGCCTGAACAACCCCAACAACACCGCCGCCCTCATGAAAAACCTCCCCGCCATCGCTGGCGGTGTCGGTCGCGGATTCGGCCAGGGTGCCGCCGTTGGCCTCGGTCTGCAGGCTGACGTCCCCGTCGTCATGCAGCAGATGCCCGATGGTTCCATCGACGTCGGCGGCGTCTCCGAGACTTTCACCAAGAGTCTCGCCGCGAGCTTCCTGCAGAACGGCACTGGCGGTCAGCTCCTCAACATGATCGGCGGCGCCATGGGTCCTCCTGCGCCTCCTGGCCAGGGTATCCCCAAGACCGTCGACATTGGCGGACAGCAGGTCGAGATCTCCAGGGTCGCTCAGGGTTTCGCGTCCGGTCTCCTCCAAGGTGCCGGCGACACCATCCAGGGCATGGGTGGTGTGCAGGCTCTGGTTGACGGAACGGCTACGATGCCCGCTGGTGGCATGCCTGTGGCCCGGTCTGAGTTCGATGATGGCATTGGCGGCGGCGCAACCGGCCTTGGAGCAGGTCTCGGCGGCGGCGGCGTCCTTCTCGCCTCCATGCTCATCAAGAACCCTAAGGGCACTCCCGTCCCCCAAACCCCAGGAGCTGCTCCCCCCGTCGCTGCGCCTCCCGCTGCCGCGCCGCCTGCTGTTCCCGCAGCCCCCGCTTCCCAGGTCCCCTCTGTTCCCGTCACTCCTTCCGCTGGAGCCCCAGTCATGGGTATGGGCAAGAGGGATCTCGGCATCGTCAGCCGCCAGACCCCAGTTATCGACGTCGACACCTCCCAGGGCTTCAACCTCTCCGTCATCATCAACGCCGGCACCGTGTCGATGGCCATTCAAGCTGCGCTCGATGCTTTGACTTGCCAGGGCTTCGGCGGCGGTCTCGGCAACATTGCCCTTGGTCTGATCAGCAGCAAGACAATCCCTACGGATGCGCTGGCCAGCGTCAACATGGACAGCACCAAGCAGGTCATCCAGCAGGTCATCCCCACTGGCATCATCAAGCTGCGGAACGAGGGCAACTACTACGAGATTGACGGCCAGAAGCTGCGCGACAGCGTTAGTGGCAACATCAACATCAACGCCGCCGTCGGCTCGATCAAGGTGAACGGCATGGGCCTGGGCGCCTTCATCGCCTTTGCGGTGATTCACAGTATGTTCTCCTCATCCCTTGCCCTCGTTCTCCGCTGACTGTCCTAGTCTTGTTCGCCCTCATCGCCTTCCTCAACGTCCTCCCCCTCGCCCTGGGCCTCGAGAGCCTGCGCAACCTGCTCTTCAGGGCTAGGCTCACTAAGGTCCTCCCCAAGATTCCCAAGTGGAACCACATCATGTGGCTCTTTGTCATCACGCCCTCAATGATCATCGTCTTCGTCTTTGGTGTTGTCATGTATGGTGGCTCGGCACACTTCCGATCATTCCATGGCGTAAGTCCCCACTCTCCTCCACACACTCCATCCATACTGACCCTCCCCAGATCATCAGTCTCATCACCACCATCGTCGGCCTGGTCGCTGCCGGCCTTTACTTCGCCACACGCGCCAGCGCAGCCAAGATGGCCGTCGGAGGTACCCCCCCTGCCATCGGAACATTCAGCCTCCCCAACATCCGCTCCGCTGTCAACCAGCTCTTCCTCCTCCTGGCCACCCTGTCTACGACATCTGGCTTCAAGGACCTCAGCTCCGTGGCATTGTGCTTCACCCAGATTGTTCCCTTTGACATTGCCATTGGCATCGGCTTCGGTCTGTCCACCGTCTTTGTGGTCGGCTCGAGTATCATGGGTATCGACATGTACCTTGTCTTCCGCGATGCGAGGCAGCGCAAGAAGGCGTTGAAGGCCAAGGGGAAGGAGATTGAAAAGGTTGCTGTGGATGAGGAGAGCCTTGAGAGGCTGGAGGGCAATGGTCCCGAGATGACTCGGCCGACTATGATTTGAGCTAGTCCTGGGGGTCGAGTTCTTTGGTAGTCAGGTACTGCACGTATGATGTCACGACAAAGCGTTCTTTTAATATCAACAGAGTTGATTTTCACATGCTTCCCTCTTCCCCGCAACCTCAGTAAACATCGGCATACCTATCGGGCGGCGTGTAGTACATGCACCAGAGCTCGGGGTTGTCTAAGTTGATGTAGAGATCAGTGGACACGGGATCGCCGGCAATCTTGATCCAGTCCTCCGGCTCCTCCTCGCCCGGGTCATACGGCCAGCCGTGAACGAGACCAAGATCGTCGCGACGTAACAACTCGGCATCGGCCTTGAGGAAGAACTGGAACCTCGAAATGCCGGGCATGGTCCCTTCGGAGAATTCATAATCGCAGTTGGCACGCGCCCAAGCCTGGAAGCGTTGCTGCAGTTGCTCAATCGACGCACCTTCGAGGGACGGGTCTTCGATGGAGACAAAGTCCATTGTTTCCGCGATGCTGGGCGTGTCAGACTTGGCGATTTTCTGGCGCAGATCTTCCACGATGCTTCGTTTGGCCTTCTCCCACGCAGGTTCAAGCTCTTTGGCGTAAGAGCACCGGTAGACGACCCATCCCCATTTGGCGTCTCCATTGATCCATTTGATTTTCGCTTCCGGAGACAGCGCCTCCCAATCCTCTCCGCTGATTTTCTGGATCTCAGGCCCTTCTTTCGAGGCGGGGCGCGCCGAGGAGGATATGAAAGACCGCCTGTCGCTGCAAGTAAGGGATCGGTATTGCGGTGGCGCCAGATGTATCGACACAATTGCAGGGTGAGAAGCAATAGGCCGGGCTGAGACTTTCAAAGGAAGAATTGATACAGGTTGGTGACGGAGTGAGATGGCGATAGATCGCGTGGAATAGGGCCGCGACCACATCATGGCGAAAAGAAGCGTGTGTGCACTGCCTGCAGACGATGCGGGCGTGGTAGTGATGCTTGGCAGCTGAAGCCTAGGATGCAGCTCCTGCATCACACTTCTGCCAATGGTAGCGGTCACGTGCCTCCAAGGCTGTCCATCTAGGTGATTTGAACTAATCGCCTTTATGGTGTGGTACTGGTACGAAAAGACAGGTGTATTGGTCTCTACTTGCACGTGTGCAACTAAATACAACGAGTGGGACAGTGAGGGGCTATGTTTGCCTTGGCTGCCATGAACACTCATCTACACGAGGTGAAGCCACAGCGCTGCTGAAGTCTCCTGTTACATGCTGTTAATTCATTTACCGCCAAGCTCGTTCATGAGGACGACGTTTGGTCCATATGCAGTGCCTGAGGAAAGCCTCCATTTCTCAATCTTCTGCATACTGGGAGGGAACCAGTACCAGAAGATGACCATGACCAACAGCATTGGGACCGAGTCAAAGACGTACAGCGGCCACTCGTTGCTGAGTAGGTAGCCATCCATACCCATGATATGCTCGATGGTGCGGAAGACCGAGCGGAAGATGATGAGAGCGCTGACACAGTAAAGCATCCGAATCGTCACCTCCCACTGTCCATTGGCCACACCGTTTGCTGTGCTGTGATTCTTGAGCATGCGCCTGTGAAACACCCAAGCGACCACAATGAAAAAGACGAAGAGGAGAACATGGAAGACCAGGCCGGTGATCATCAGGAGCTTTCCAATGTTGGCGAGGTTCTCCATGATGGACATGCCAGAGCTAGAGCCTTGGACGAGCAAGGCAGTGATATCTCCAATGACAAAGATCTTTGTGAGGATGGCCGGGCGGATGATGGAGTGTCTGTCGCCATTGACGCTTCGGATCACCCGGCCAAGGGTCATGTAGATGGAGGCCGCGTACAGGATGGGCGCGAGCAGGATGTAGGTCGACTGGATGATGTAGATCATGAGTCTTCCGGTCTGGTTGTGGGCGGAGATTCGGGCGGCATAGCCGATGAATTGGACTGTTGCGAAGAAGAGGTCAGCGATGGACATGCTTTGGCCGTGCGGAAATGGTACTCACAGAAACCGCCGATGGCAAAAGCGATGCAGAACCAGTTGCGTGTCTTCCAGATGCGCCAGACAATAGCGAGGGTTGCCATCAAAAAGAGGATGCAGAAGATGGCGGCTGCTGGGACGGAAGGGAGGTATTTCCAGACGTAGTACCCGCTCTTGAGGGGTTCAAGTTTGGCCATGATGGCGGCAAGTCGGCTGCTGGGGATAGCCGGCGAGTCGAGGAGTGTCGGTGGTGGCGATGTTGACTCGAGGAGCGAAAGTTTGATGCTACTGGTCTGATAGATACTCCAAAAGAATGACAAGAGAGAGGGAGGAGTGGACGAGTCGGTGTTTTGCCCCAGAGCAATCATGTTTGGTGTCTTTTGTCGGTCGGCCATCTCTGCTACTTATATCTTGTTGTTTGTGGACCCAGGATGGCCATTTGAGAGTATCTGGCTGTGGCATCTTGAATGCGAATGCATCGCATAGGCTTCACTGCGTTTTTCGAACCCGAAGACATCGTATAGCAAGAGGCAAAGCTCCACAACAAAAAGGGTCGACGATGTCGTCGTGCGAGTCAGGCCAGTCTCCTTGCTTAGCCTCCGATCCACCTCACAGCTCGGGATGTCCACTTGCGAACCAATCGCGCGCGCCTATGAACGAACTGGGGCCGTGTTTCTAAACAGGGTCCAATCACGTTTGTCTCTGTACGTACGAACCCGATCGCGTTTGCAAGATCTCAGCGCTAATGGGTGTCGGGGCTGAGCCTAAACATGCAAGTTTCATCGCCCATCGCCCAGAAAGTCAGGACCATGATCATCAGCCAGGCTATGGATTCCCAGCACTGCGATCAATGCCGGCCCGGGCAGTTCACTTGCATGATACCCACGACGCGGCCTGCCCGATGACCGGGGCGCAGACTCGCGAGCCAAGTCGGACTATCGGAGTGACATGATCTTGCATGATTCGGGCAACCAGGTGGGAGGTACATCTACCAGGCAGTCGTGCTACCAAACTTCTCCTTTGCGTCTTGACTCTCTTCGTCCGCCCACTTTGCCCCATCCTCTTTCTTTCCACTCCCAACATTCTCTCCCTACTACACACCACCTGTGATTTCATCCGCCGTCCACGCACTAATGTCGAGAGAATCCACTTCCCGCCTGGTGGAAGACCACCCCGGCTTCGACGACTTGCCTACATATGAGTCTCTGAGCCTCGGGATGAATGAATACAAGAACAGCGTTGGCGGTACGTCCTCCTCGAGTCATCACAGGCTCAACGGTATCATTTGCTGACCTCCATCCTGCAGATGACGGCCGCTTCTCCATCGATCTTGACACCCGTCTTGCCAGAACTCTCTCCCGCCTGATCACAGAACCGGTTTGGAACGATAAAAAGAAGACAGGATCAAAGTAAGAAAAACCACTGTTGCCCGCCGTCGAGGGGTTCATCGTCTAACCCTGTGTTGGCAGACTCTTTACGTCTTTTCCAAAAGACAAGCCCTCGCCGTCTCCCCCCTCTCGCCCTGAACAATTTCACGGCACATTCCCCCTCAAGCTCAACATCCTCATCCAGGTCGTTGGAAGTCGCGGCGATGTTCAGCCCTTCGTTGCGCTGGGAAACCGCCTGCAGAAACACGGCCACCGGGTCCGTCTGGCAACGCACAACGTCTTTGAGAAATTCGTTCGGGACGCAAACCTCGAATTCTACCCTATCGGCGGCAACCCTTCAGAACTAATGTCCTACATGGTCAGAAATCCAGGCCTGATACCCAGCATGAAGAGTCTCAAGGACGGAGATATCCAGAAGAAACGCAAGATGGTCGCAGAGATGCTCGACGGCTGTTGGAGTTCTTGCATTGAGCCTGATACCCTGACTGGCGCTCCTTTTGTTCCGCACGCGATTATCGCGAATCCGCCAAGTTTCGCCCACGTCCACTGCGCGCAGGCACTTGGGATCCCGGTCCACCTCATGTTCACCATGCCTTGGAGCGGCACGTCGGCTTTCCCTCATCCTTTAGCCAACCTCAAGTTCGGCAAGGGGGGGATGGTGAGCAAGGAGACGGCGAACCTGGTGTCGTACAGCATCGTGGAGTGGCTGACCTGGCAGGGGTGAGTCTTCCTCCGCTCTGCCTGGTGGTCGTGCACTGACATAATGGGTAGTCTCGGCGACATCATCAATACATGGCGCGAGTCAATCGACCTCGACGAGGTTCCTCTGTCAGAAGGTCCCTACCTCGCAGAGACGCAACAGCTCCCCTTTACTTACTGTTGGTCGCCGGCACTGGTGCCCAAGCCATCAGACTGGCCGTCATACATCGGCAAGTCCTTTCCCTTCGTCCCTGGATCGAATGCTTTGTCTGACTTGTCGATCTACAGATGTGTGCGGCTTCTTCTTCCGCGAGCTACCAAACTACGACCCGCCCGCCGATCTCGCCGTCTTCTTGCAGAAAGGACCCATACCTGTCTACATCGGTTTTGGAAGCATCGTGATAGATGACCCGGAACGCATGACGCGAGTATTGGTCGATGCTGTCCGAAGAACAGGATCTCGGGCCATCATCTCCAAGGGCTGGAGTAATCTAGGTGGCATTGACTGCGACGACATCCTGTTCCTTGGAGATTGTCCTCACGAGTGGCTTTTTGCCAATGTTTCCGCGGTCGTGCACCATGGCGGTGCAGGAACCACGGCCTGCGGCCTCCTCAACGGGCGTCCGACAACCATTGTCCCCTTCTTCGGAGAGTAAGTCGTTTGCAATGCCTTGCCTTCCAGACCCATCTGACCCGTGTAGTCAGCCATTCTGGGGAGACATGGTGGCAGCTGCCGGAGCAGGTCCCAAGCCCATTCCCCAGACGAAGCTCACGGCCGAAAACCTGGCGGATGCCATTCAATTCTGTCTCACCCCCGAAGTGGCAACAGCAGCACAAGGTATCGCGGCCAAGATGAGTGTGGAGGACGGCGTCGAGGCAGCGGTTAGGTCGTTTCACGACAATCTCCCCGTCGAATCCATGCGATGCAACATCCTGAGCGACAGGCCTGCCGTCTGGAGATACAAACGAGGCACGGCTAGCCTCAACCTTTCGGCGGCCGCAGCCGTGGCTCTGCTGAAGCACCTCAAGATCAGCCGAGGAAGCATGGAAATGTAGGCTGCCCCTGTCCTCTGAGCTGCGAACGTCGCAAACTGACAATCAGCTTCCAGGCTTGAGACGAAATCGTACGTCATCGAGGCCCGGAGATGGGACCCGGTGACAGCAGGATCATCTGCCGCCTTTGGCATGTACGCCGACGTGGCCAAATCAGCAGCCAACATTGTCGCCAAGCCCGTCAGCACCTACCGGCAGCATTCAAAAGCCAGAAGGCTGGAGGAAGATTCCACGTCAACGAGAGACTCTGATACGGCAAGCCAGATGACCATGGTGACTGCCGAACCGCCCCGACGTGACCTGAGAAGACAGAAAAAGCCCCGTGGGTGTGTCGACACGACAGGAGCGGTCCTCTCCTCGACAGTTATCAGTGTGGCCGATGTCTTCAAGTCCGCTGGGAAGGGTATCTATGTTGACGTGCCCTTGGCTCTGGCAGACGGCTTTCGCATGTTGCCTCGCCTTTATGGGGAGGACGTCCGAGACCGGCCGCACATTAAGGACTGGAAGGATGGGTTTACCGTGGGCGGGCTCAACTTCGTCGTGGGCATCTCCGAGGGAGTGGCTGGACTTGTCCTCCTCCCGTATAAAGGAGGGGAGGAAAAGGGTGCCGCTGGTGCTGTGGTTGGAGTCGGCAAGGGGGTTGTCGGGTTGGTGACAAAGACGATGTCTTGTGAGTACTGTCTTCGAAGTCGGTCGAGTGACTCCAGCTGACGTTTTCATCTAGCTGTCATTGGGATTGTTGCCTATCCAGGCCACGGCGTGTACAAGAGCATTCGGGCGTCAGCTCGCGTCACGACGAGGCGGAGTATTGAGATGGCAAGGGTGGCCGAGGGGGTACATGTCCTCAAGTCAGACAATGTCGACTCGCGACAAGTGTTGCTGCGGTTTGACGGTTTTGTCTCGATGCTGGGGGATCAGGGAACCTTTGGCGGGTATGTTCTGGATTGGAGCGCTAGGTGCTCGGCCAGACTGAAGAGATCTTTGTAGGGGAGCCGCAGCGAGGGTGGGGGTTTCGAGCGCAGCCAGCGGCTTTCACTATGTTGTACGATTTTTCTTGGTGTATAGAAAGGCATTGCGGAGCGATACGAACTCCTTTGATATGTGTTGACGTCTCTTGACACTGGATTGGGACTGTCGGGCCTGGTCGAAGTTGCAGTCTGAGTGTGAGTGGTGTTGGTTTGGGACGACCCCGAGCGGCCAGCGGGCTTTTCATTTCAGGCCATCAAGGTCGATCCCCACCCCCGTTCAAGACCACCAAAACACCAACTGTCCGCCCGCCCAGTCGCGACATCAAACCGACACGAACACAACACCCGCACACTCTGTCTTCTACGCTGGACCTGCCCTTTGCATATCATCTTCTTGAGCTTCCTCTTTCAAATGTCCAAGAAGCGTCAAACCCCCACCTGGCTGCCATCGTCTAGCTGCCGATCGCCAAGCACTCCAAGGAAGAACGGCACTTTCTCTCCATGGCCGACCACTGCAGCCATCCAAGGTCCGAAGCTCTTTCGACGCCGAGCCCGATCATCCGATTGACCACGCAAGCCAGCCTGGATGCCAAGCAGCAACGGCACATCGCGGAGGTTGAAGCCGCGCTCTCTGGGTGGAGACCCTGACATCGACGCACGAGCCTGGTGGTGCCGTCAATTGAGAAGACCAGACCCTGGAAGAATGGCCTCGGTTTCGGGCCTGTTATCTGCCAAGATGATGGCCCGTGGCTTCAGCGAGTCGTCGTTAGCGGCGGAGAGCTTGAAGGGCCTTGTGCTCGTACACTAACAGCATCTGCAGACCACTTCACGAGCTCCTGTTAGTGGACAATCCTTTATCGGCCCCCGTTGTCGACGACGCGCAACTCTTCGGCGAATGATTGGCCTTGACGGCACTACGGCAGATCCCCAGTGGAGGCAACGCCTCAGAGGGCTAATTCGAGATTCGCGATGGGACGAGATGGGCTGAAGCGAGAAAAGCCTGCGCGACGCTTCCTCCTTCTTCCCAAACTCCGACTTTCATCACCGGAGACTGCAATCAACAGCGCAGCAACTGCACCGCGACAATGCCTACGGAACCCCTAGCAGAACAGCCCTCTTGGGCGTCTCGCATCGCAGTCGAGACGGGCTTCGCCGCGATAGCCAAGTCCTGCCGCGACACGAAAATCCTCTGCATCCAGCGCTTCGTGCGCCTCTTCGCCTATGGCGCCACCTTCCTCATCCTCGTCCACTACCTCTCGAGCTTGGGCTTCTCCGACGAGCGCATCGGTCTCTTCATGACGTTGACGCTTCTCGGCGACGTCGTCATCAGCGTCATCCTCACTGCCATCACAGACAAGCTGGGACGGCGGCGCGTCCTTGCAGCAGGCGCAGCGCTCATGATCATGAGCGGTGCCGTCTTCTATGTCAGTGGAAACTACTGGATTCTCTTGGCCTTCAGCGTCGTTGGCGTCATCAGCCCCAGCGGCGCAGAGATTGGGCCCTTCCGCGCCGTCGAGGAGTCCGTCCTCGCGCAGCTGACGCCTAGAGAGGTGCGCAGCGACATCTTTGCCTGGTACACCCTGTTTGGCACCGCCGGCACCGCCCTTGGCTCCATGACCTGCGGCTGGATGATCCAGGCGCTACAGGACCTCGACGGGTGGAACAAGGAGAAGGCCTACCCGTACGTGTTCCTCATCTACGCCGGGTTTGGACTGCTCAAGCTGTTGCTCACTCTCTGTCTGACCTCCGGCGTCGAGGCGCACCATCAAGAGGCTGAGTATGCCCCGATCCCGACGCAAGCTGGCGATGTGGAGGAGGAAGACGACGACGACGAAGATGAAGGCGTGCCCGAGGCAAAGCCCAGTCTGTTCCAGCGCTTCTGCGCCCTGTTCCCTCACATCTCCCCGGCGTCGCGCCCGATCCTCTACCAGCTCATCGCGCTCTTCTCCATCGACGCCTTCGCCTCAGGTCTGGCCTCCCCATCATGGATCACCTACTTCTTCACCACGGTGCACTCGCTCGAGCCTGGCGCGCTCGGCACGCTATTCCTCGTCGCCCACGCCCTCTCTTCCCTCTCCAACATTGTCGCGCTGCCGCTCGCGCGTCGCATCGGCCCCCTCAAGACAATGGTCTTTGCCCACCTGCCGTCGACAATCTTCCTCGCCATGATCCCTATCCCCGGCGCCACGCCTGTTGGCACGCTGCTGGCCATGGGCTTCCTCGCCCTGCGTGCCTGCACGTCGACCATGGACCAGGCGCCGCGTCAGGCCTTCATCTCGGGTGTCGTGCTGGCCGGCGAGCGCACCGCCATCCTCGGCGTTCTCAACACAACAAAAACGCTGGCGCAGGCTGGCGGCACTGGAACAGCGGGCGTGCTGGCCGGCAGGGGCCTCTGGGTCGTCGTACTGTCGGGTGCGGGGGCGATGAAGGCAGTCTACGATCTGTTGATCCTGTGGTCGTTTGTCGGCGTCAAGGAGCGTGACGAGGCACCGCCGAAGCCCGCGTCGCGCGACGAGGAGGAGACGACGTCGTAAGAAGAGGTTGGGCCGAGGCAACCCCCGGGTGGCGACGGGAGCTGTCGGTCGCACACAATCAATTGACCGGCCAACGCAATTGGAGGTCCCCGCTGACAAGTGGCGATGCCTCCGCCAACCGCCCACCGCCATTCACACCCTCAGCATTCTTACCCCATCCAAGCTGTCAACCAGGCGATTCCATGACACTCAGCGCCCACCATGACATGACACAATCGGCGGATCCAGGCTTCCAAAAGGACTTCCGCAGGCGGGGTCGGCGCCCTGAACTACCCTTTGGGCAGGCGGCTCAGGATGATCCCAGCAGGGAATATGCACTCACGACTGTCACCTTCCCAATGTAGCAGGTACTTGGCGATGGCCCGGGATGCGGACGGCCAGCCGCGGGGCGGGATGGCGACCCAGCATGCTGCAAGGCGGCCGATTGCACCACTTGAAGGAGGAAAGATAGGAGGAGGCAGGGAAAAAAACATGGCAAGGTTCCACGGGGAGGAGACTGGTCAAGGATGGCAACAAATACAAGTACGACCGGAGGCCCGGTGCGTGAATGCTGGAACCACCACGGCCCATCTCCCAAGGTCACATTTCCTCCCCTCGTCGTCGCGAAAATTCCCAATCGCCCAAGATGAAGTCCACGACCCTTCTCCCGCTGCTCGCCGGCGCCGTCGCGGCCAAGGACTGCCGTCCTCCCGTCGAGTCAGAGAAGCTTCAGGAGCTCCTCACCTCCGAGGGGTGCGTGCCCCAACTCCCTTACAGCTCAATTGCGACGACATGCTAACCTGTGTCGCTACAGCCTCATGAAGAACCTCGAGGCGTTCCAGGACATTGCCGAAGCCAACGGTGGCAACCGCGCCTTCGGTCTGCCCGGCTACACCAAGTCGGTCGAGTACGTCGTCGGCGAGCTGTCCAAGCTTCCCGGCTTCAACGTCTGGACGGAGGATTTCCCCGCCCTCTTCACCCTGACGCAGGCCCAGAAGGTTCAGGTTGATGGCGAGACCCTCCGCGCCGTCGCTCTGACCTACACCCCCAGCACCGAGGGCGGCGAGATCACGCGGGAGATTGTCCACGGCCCAATTGGCGCCGCCGCCTGCGACGTTGCCAACTACGCCGGCATCGATGCCGAGGGCAAGATTGTCCTCGTCGAGCGTGGCCTCTGCCCCGACGGCACCACCTTTGCCGGCAAGCTCAAGCCCGCCGCGGCCGCCGGTGCCGACGCCGTGCTCATCTACAACAACGGCCCTGCCCAGCTCACGGGCGGCTCGCTGTCCAACCCCAACCCTCTCTACGCCCCTGGTGTCATCATCGACCAGGCTCCCGCGCAGGCCATCAAGGCCCGCCTCGACGCCGGCGAGACTGTCGAGGCCACTGTCGAGATCACCCAGCTCATCGAGGAGCGCGTCACCCAGAACGTCTACGCCGAGACAAAGCACGGCGACGAGACCAACCTGCTCGTCCTGGGCGCTCACCTCGACTCCGTCCAGGCCGGCCCCGGTATCAACGACGACGGCTCCGGCTCGACCCTCATCCTTGAGCTGGCCAAGGCCCTGCAGCACTTCTCCACCACCCTCAAGGTGCGCTTCGGCTGGTGGGGCGCCGAGGAGAACGGTCTCTGGGGCTCCAAGTACTACGTCAACACCATGAACGAGACCGAGGTCGACAACCTCCTCGCCTACATGAACTTCGACATGGTGTCGCGTGGCTACTACGGTGTCTTTGACGGCACCGGCGACAAGGTCGCCCCCGGCGCGGCCCCGGGCTCTGAAGTCATCGAGGATCTCCTGACCGAGGCCCTCGAGGAGCAGGGCCACACCATTACCAACGTTGGTCTGACCGGCGGTACCGACTACGTCGCTTTCAAGGATGTTATCAACAAGCCCGTCGGCGGCCTCTTCACCGGTACCGGTCTGGCTGAGGACCCGTGCTACCACCAGGCCTGCGATACCATCGACAACCCCAACCCCGAGGTTCTCTTCAACAACGCCAAGGCTGCTGCCCACGCTCTTGCTGTTCTGGCGATTGATGGCGCCAAGTTGATTCCCAAGAGCAACTCGACCTCGGCTGTTGTGCGCAGGATTGTGGACACGGCGTCGCTGTACGAGAGGGACTATGTTGGTGGCCCGCCTAGCAAGCTTTGCGACCACGATCTTGTCTAAAAAGGGGGAGGTTTAGTGTGTTTGTACTTGTTTGTAGCAATACATGTAACCTTGAGGATGATTGAGTTGGTGTCAGAGGTGATTGTTGCCTTTCGGTGCATGCTTTGTTTGGGGATGTAGGGAATCATACACCTGCTTGTGAGGGTCATGAACCGGGGACCTACATATATTTGGCTGTTAAACTGTCGGCACTCGTCGCAACTGTGAGTGTGGATTGTACATAATCTGCGACAAGATGCCATAAGATAGAGACTCCCCCTGCTTTGTAGGTACCGGGCATTTGTATGAGCACCGCTATTTTCAGCGTGTGCCCTCATATGCCCGGGCCGCATCCATTATCATTCCAATCCGGGCGGGGAGATGTCCCTTTAAGCTCAGTCTTTCAGGGGGGCAACACTGGTCACGGCAGGCACCCCCACCAGTTTCGGGCCACCCAAATTCACTTGCGCCGCCCACCCAGGTTGGCGCGCCGCCCAACCCACAGCAACTCAACCCGGGCCAACCGCGACTTTGCCTATTCCACGTCAACAGCCATTGCGGCAAACAGATCATCGCCATCACCACAGCCAGAAATCTGCAGATCTTCAGACTGACCCTGCTGCGATGGCGGACAACATCTTTCAGACCAGCCGCATTCTGGCTCTTCCCCCTAAAATCCACATCATTTTGTTCTACACGCTTGCCAACATGGAGACGACAACTCGACTACGCCTTACCTGCCGGAAATCCGAGTGCATCTTCCAAGAGATCAAGCGTCAAATCATTGTCATTCAGCGTAAGCGCCTCATCGCGCCATTTGCTGCATGTTCTGACTTCCTTGAGCTCCTCAAGCTGCCAGATGGTGTACTCCAACGCCCACCGCCAAGCGGATGGCCACACTTCAGGCCCAACATCGCTCAAACCTGGGATCAGACAGAGCTCGCGGTGGAAGTTCTGCGCCACCTACCATACATCACTGAGGAGAACGGAAGCAACGCCATCGATGTCAGCACTTTCGCGGTCAATTACACATCTCCTCAATGGAGTCATCCGCTTACCAGGCAGAAAGAGGAGGACATGATCACTCGGGCTGCAGACACAGAGCCCATGAAGATCCCCACCAGTGCCAAAAGACACATCTTCTGCATTGTCGCTACGCCTGATGATCGGGGTACCTACCTGTTCCTGAACACATTCACGGGGCTCCTCCATGCACTGGACTGTGGAAAGAATCCTCCCTATTTCCACACAATCACGCAACAGGATTAATGTGATTCGAGATTTGCTACACTGTCGAGGCTGGACCAAGTATTTGTTAACGGATTCAACCCCGTTACAATCCGCGAGCGACAACAAGAGGGTGACCATTACAACGATCATGAGGAGGACGACGAGATGGAAGAGGACAAGGTGATGGCGCCTTAGGCCTTCCAACTCGGTCGGGGATTTTGACCGCCGGTACCTCAGATTCCTTTACAGCAAACATGGATGGCCGGGAGACGACTGGGACAGAAAGGCCTGCCAGGAGGAACTTGTCGAGTATGTCGAATATTGGATTCTCCACGCAAATTGAGTGGGCAATGGGCGTTGTGTCGAACGGTAGTAACTGCCCTGCTGTCGCGGCTAGATGGAGGGGCTCGATAGGGGAGTTCGTGGTCACCGAAAATGAGTCTGAGTTTGCAGGGGAGGGAAGGGAAATACGGCGTCCCGCTTTTGTTGTGATGGCTTCACTTTTGAAGCCGGTTGTCTTTGCCTCGTCGACTTTGGCATCGATGCTGGGATCGGAGCTGTGGCGGAGAAGAAAGGGGGGCATTTGTATGGGACAACGAGTTTGACTCAGGGGGAGTCAAGCCCTTTTGTTTGTGATTCCAGTTGTCGAGCTGACACCAACAATTGAGGTGTCTGATTACACTCCTTGGCCATGTGCCACCCCTGCCGTTAAATGGGCCGGCTGCTCCAAAGAACCCCGTGCCTTGATCCCTCTCGGATACTGATGGATGCGATTGGACGCCTGCTCGGACCGCATCCCGTGCTGCCATTCAGGCTACGCGTTTCGGGGGCTCCAACACCCCGCTGTCTCTCTTTTGACCTCAGAGGCCCGCTCGCTCCCACCCATCCCGAACCCGACTCCCTCCTCTCTCACAAACGCGACGCCATCGCATCATCGAGGCCATGGCCAGACAGCACACAAAGTCTCGCCTCGGCTGCAACACTTGCAAGCAGCGCAAAGTCAAGTGCGACGAGACTAAACCCCGATGCGCCAGATGCGTCACCTCGGATCGCACGTGTTCCTACCTCGGGACGCCGTGTGTTCCCCAACCCAAGGCCCCCAGCAAACCCATCTATCAGGATTACGAAAAGACCCTCGACCTGGCCCATACTGAGGCGTTTCGATGCCCGTATCTGATGGACGCACTCGTCGGCCTCGCCGCCGCCCAGAAGAGCACCATGCTTGACGTGCCAGAAAAGAACCCCTACCTTACCGAGGCCACACGGATGCAGACACGCGCCATCCAGCGTTTCGAAACAGCGCAGAAGGATGGAACTACCGAATCAGGAGATGGCCGTGTGACCGCCTTTTTATTCTCCGCGGTGGTCAGCCAGCACGTCCTGTTTGACGTCTTCTCGCTCCCCGGCGGCCTCCCCGATGTTTTCCATCTCTTCATTCACTGCATTCACTTACACCACGTCATGCGACACACGGTTTTCCAATCACTGGAAATGATCAATCATCTAGGTCATACTATCAGATGGCCCGAGGCCGTGGCCGTGATTGCTTATTATGCTGTGATCTTACATCGCGCTGACGAGTATTGGGCAGTTGCGGGCTGTGCAAAGCCGTTTGTGGGCTCCATATCGGCATACTTGAGAGAGTACTGGGCAGACTGGCTGCGGTGGCCGCTGCAGGCAGTGGAGGGGTGACGGTAGGGACATGGCGCATCAGGCTTGACAGACTAGACAACAAATCGAAATAATGAAACGGGGAAGAATTTGTTCCAGTTGTCGATGGGATTTGCAGTCTGAGTATTGTCATTCTGAACCAAAATAGTTCCAACCCGTTTTTCTGATGTGTACCTGATGAGATCCATTCGCAGCTGTACCTGGCCGTTTGATAACTCAAGCTTCAGGGCGGTAGACAACCACCATTGACGCACACCAAGCGAGATACTAGGCACTGTAGTCAAGAGTAAGTACGACCATACTTTAGCGTGGTGTGGGGCGCATGGTGAGGACAAGTCCACGACCGCCCTGGTCATGGGTCAACTTACCGGATCAGGCAATATTGTCAGCATTGGTTGCATAGTCGCTCCAATGGATCTACACACCCTTCCAAGCAGTCAAGTCTGGAAGACGGACAACTGCAGTCTCCACCTGTACAGATTTCACCAGTGCGGCACTGCATATGAGGTGTGGGATTAGCAAGAACTCTCTTCAGCAGCAAATGCGAGGACTTACCTGTTCGCAGTCCGTTCCGCAGGCGGCGGGGTCTGTCTGGCTGTCTTTGCACACATCGGCGAAGAATCCTCGCGGTGCTGTGCAAGATGGGGCGGGGGTGGTACAAACCCCTTGGACACAATCCTGTCCGGCATCGCACTGGAAGCAGGATCTGTCGGATATCGGGTTCTCGGGGTATGTGCCGGGAGGTGAACTTGCCTGTTTGAGGCGGCTCCGCAGGTGGTAGCATCGGTCAAGATGTCACGGCACACATTTGCGCATAATCCTTGCGATGAGGAACAAGTCGGAGTGGTGGTTTTGCATACTCCCGCCTTGCAATCTTGCATGGGCGGTTCGCGCATGCGCAGAGTCCTTCTATTCTACTCAAATCTTCCAGGAGGGCTACCGTTGTTTTGCGTTGGTTGGCTCGGTGAGCGGCGAGCTCAAAATGAGTCAGTGCTGTCACTGTGCAACATGCGCAGAACGAGCGGCGCGGATGGGCGTAGATCCCGCAGATAATTGGCCGGGGTTCTGTCAATACCGGGCGCCATGAAGAGGTTGGGCCTGTGATTGAGCCATTGATTTGGACAAAGTGCAACCGAGCGATTGATCTAGATAAAAAGGTCTAGGGCGGCAGTGCAGTCCAGCAGCTGTGAGGCTATCACGACAGTGGTATCTTCACCCTCTTGAAGCTCTTCGTCCCGTAGCGGCTTGTCTTGAGTCGGCGGCGCAGACCCATTGGCGTTGCGCAGCAGCTCAATCGCCAACGAGTCTTCCTCGGGCAGGTTGAGCGGTGTGAATGCCAAGGTTTTCTTGAGCGCTGCCTACCATTCGCCTTCTGCGGCATCTGCCGAAAGCGCCGCAACTCGGAGCGGCAAGGAAGACCCCGGCGGTTTGGCGGCCAAGAGTGTCCCTCTCGGCGGTCTGTTGCCTGCAAGACTCGCTGCTCTTGGCAGGCCTTCCTGGTTCTCTTCCAGGGGTCTCCAGTGAGTGTCACGTCACTGCATGGGAAACTTGATGGCCTTAAAGGTCTGGCTGGTCGGCCTGTTGAGTAATCATTTTCGGGCCAACTCGGTCCGAGTCGTGCACATACCACGGGGCACTCCCTGCAGGTATCCACCTCCACCGTATCAA
Source organism: Plectosphaerella sp. P0831 (assembly GCA_014635975.1). Lineage (NCBI taxonomy): Eukaryota > Fungi > Ascomycota > Sordariomycetes > Glomerellales > Plectosphaerellaceae > Plectosphaerella > Plectosphaerella sp. P0831. Next base: position 126,113 of record JACAFV010000123.1, on the reverse strand, counting down.
CACGCAGATTGTGGCAGGCGGTTGACAAAAAAAATGGCACGATGCACCACCACTAGGAGGTAGACCGTATCAACCCCCCAACTTCTAACAGCTCTACAAATATATTTCTCGGATAATACAGTTCAAAACTCTAGCAGGTATTATAATAAGGTCTGATTTANAACCCCCCAACTTCTAACAGCTCTACAAATATATTTCTCGGATAATACAGTTCAAAACTCTAGCAGGTATTATAATAAGGTCTGATTTATTTACTAGAGCTTACAGATTATTAATATCTTTATTATACCTCGAGTAATCATCGTTCCAAGTCAGCTAATAGTTAGATTGAGAGAAGCGTGCCATTTTCCGTGTCACCCGCTTGGGTGGGTCGTGATGCTGCACCATCCAGGCTCAACCTCATTGACAACACTTAGCACGCACAACTTCAACAGCATGCGTGGACAAGTACCTTTGTTCCTCCCCCCTCTCAAACAGTCAAACACTGACCCTCCAGGCCCACAGATATAAAGGACCTGCCTGATCCACCGCTCACGTCCTTCACCTCTGCCAGTCCGCCGTCCCTAGTACTGCACCTTAATCAATACCTTCTCATCTCGTACCCTATGCCCGAGGGCTTACCAGCAACTTTCGGGCGTCGGCTTATCTGGATCGGACTTGGTGACACTCTGACGAAAGTGGAGGGGGGAAGGAAGTCCGAGAGAATGGAGAGCTGGCCGGGGTATGGTTGTAGCGTTTGCTACTTCGATCAGGGTCTCCGCCCCGGCTCGGAAAACTCGGTCTGGGGTGGGAGAAACTGACCTCCTCCACCACCAGCGGTATTACCGGAGATTCTTCGACTGCTCGACACAAGCTCGAGGGGGCTATCTACCTACAGAGGCGGGTCCCTGATTGACGAGAGGCCATGAAAGCATGACGCCTTCCCCTCACCTCCAGCGGCCTGCCTATCTCGGTATTCGGATTACAGCCATGCATCGAGAAATCAAGAAATGTAGGTAGGTACCTTAGGTGGTATTCCTGATTGGGGATTCAATTTCAAGTGGTTTAGGTTGAGCAGTTCCTCACTAGGGACTCCAGTGGCGCCACCACAAGCACTGCTGATGCTGCCGCACGCCCTCTGCCCAGCAGCGCCCTCCGGTACCGCAGCGGACCACCGCCAGTTTCAAACTAATCCTCCAACAAACAACTGCCGAGCAGTTCTTTCATCTGGCGATGTTCTGTCATCTGATAAGATTTGATCCACCATGACCCCGCCCCAAGATGGACGGACCCCCTCGCCCCGAGAACATGTCGGATTCCAATCCCTGCAACACCCGCCGTTCACTTTAAACCCTCATGTTCCATCGGCCGAGTCTTGGCAGATACCGTCATCTCCGATCTGGAAGGTATCAGACTGACTATCTGTCACTGCCACTCCGCAGACAAGACAGCACAGCACACCATTGGCCGTAGGCACGTCCCAGGGGGACACATGCAGGGGGATTTGTTGTCGAGAAGTGGCCTGCAGGCTGCAGCTCCTGGGTTCTTGGAGATGATGGATTTCTGAGGTGTGGTGACATGCATCTGGCGCGATGGCGTTCTGCGTATAAAGCTCCCCGGACGCAGATTGTCCCCGGACGTCCTACTCTTGGTCATTCCATCGGTCTTCCATCCCTCCTTCCAGTCGACAATCTTTCTTGTCATGGCCAAGATGAACATTCTCTCGGCCCTGGTCGCCGCCTGCGCCCTGTCTACCCCGGCTCTGGCCCAGACCGAGGGTGGCCGGCGTGGCCTTCCCAACCCGGACAACATTCCCAAGGTCGAGACCAAGCTGCCTGACTTTACCTCGAGGTTCATCGTCGAGTTCTCCGAGCAGGGTTCGTCCAAGTACAGGAAGCGTGACGGATCGCCCGTGAGTGCCCCGACCCATCTCTTTCCTAACTCGAAGTCACCTCATGCTGACCATGCCCTCCCCGGCCACAGGACACCGAAGGATTCTACGAAGAGGTCAAAGAGCTCAACCACGATGTCGTCGCGCACCAGAACTTCACATCCGAGCTGTTCCACGGCACCTCCTTCGAGATTCTCGGCGGAAAAGACGAGACCCTGGCTACCCTCGAGGAACTCCCCGACGTAGCCCGCATCTGGCCCGTCGACCTGGTGACCGTTCCCCAGATCTTCCACCCCGAGGACTCCCAGTCCGAGGCCGCCGATGAGGCACTGGGCCTCGGCAAGCGTCAGATCCATCCCTCTCCCTTCCTCGAGAAGTACTACCCTCACATCCTCACCCGCGTGGAGGATGCCCAGGCCCAGGGCTTCAACGGTAGCGGCGTCGTCGTCGCCATCGTCGACTCTGGCATTCACTACAACCACTATGCCCTGGGCGGAGGTCTCGGCCCTGGGTACAGGGTCGAGAGTGGTTGGGATCTTGTCGGTCCTGATTACATGCCGGGCGACGCTGTGCTGAATCCAGGACCGGACCCGAACGACTGTCTTGGTCACGGGACTCTTGTCGCCGGTATTATCGGTAGCTCCGAGCCCCGGCGTCTGGGTGTTGCTCCGGCCGTCCAGCTACGGTCCTACAAGGTCTTTGGCTGCCTCGATGGTACCGGCTCCGACATTGTCGTCGCTGCGTTCCTGAGGGCTTTTGAGGACAAGCCCGATATTATCTCGGGTTCACTTGGCAGCGACAACGGGTTCGCCGAATCACCAGTTGCTCTGCTCATCAGCAGGATTGCTGAGGCCGGCGTCCTCGTGGTCACTGCGGCCGGCAACAGCGGCGATCAAGGCACGTTGCGTTTCCGGCTTGCTCCTCTCACAGCAGCCCAACCATCAACGATGGAGCAGCAGGCACCTTGCCAGAATCTTCGAGGCTGACTCTTCGACATTCTAGGACCCTTCTATACCAGCAGCGCCGCGAATGGGTACGGATCCCTTTCCGTTGGAAGTCTTCATGTGAGGCGCCAGCACGCCTTTGACCTCTCAGTCGCGTCCAGCAGTGGCGAGACACGCCTTATGGTAAGCGATCCTGACACTGGTAATGTTATGACACACAACCCTTGAATCCCCTACTAGTTGTGCTGCACCAATGCTAACACGATCCTTGTCAAGAAATACGTCCCTGAAAATGAGACCGCTTGGAACCTTCCTTCTGACACCGTCGGCACAAAGGGAAACCTCTCGCGCAACTTCGACTTGTGCGGTGGCAATGGCGAAGTCAAGCCCTGGAGGGGCTGGAACGGAGAAGACTACGATCGGCACTATAAGGTTCCAGATGACGAGGTCTGGGTTCTCAAGTAAGCAGGGCATTTCAAATGCCGGGCCGATCCCTTCCCCGTGACCAGTGTACCTTAGGCGACTGACATCCTACTCCAGGCGCGCCATCGACGGGTGTATAGTACCGTCTTGGAAGTGGATGAGCTCCGAGACCATGGGGCTCGCGAAGAACATCCTCTTCTGGAACCCCCCGAACCAGCCAGACGAGGCTCCAGATCGGTTGAAGCAGTACAACGCTGCCGATGGCTGCAAGTCATCCCCCCACGCCCTACCATCTTGATGTTCTTCTTCTTCACCGAGACGACTGCTGACATGACACCACCCTTTTTAGTCGCCACAATCAACTACGAAGATGGCCAATGGATCGAGGACCAGTTTGAGGCCGGATACACCGTCAAGTTCAACTTCACTGCTGACAACCTAAAAGACGTGTCGGCCTCGTTTGCCAGCCCCTTCAGCAGCTGGGGACCGACCCTCGACGCCAGGCTGGTGCCGCAGATCTCTGCCCATGGCGAGGACATCTGGTCTACCTTCATTCAGAGTTTCCCGACCTCGACCCCTTGGACCCGCAACTCGGGCACCAGCTTCTCCTGCCCTTACGTGAGGCCGCTTCCCAAGCTTTTACACCACAGAGACTAATGACATCAGATCTCCGGCGTCGGTGCCCTGTTCTTCCAGTCTGTTGGAGGTCGTGCCAAGCTCGCGACCTGCGGCCAAAACCCCGCCGAGGTGGCAGGCAGGCGTATCATTAACAGCGGCAAAACCGCAGGCCACAGCAACTACACAATCGACCCTGCCTCTGTAGCCCAGCAAGGCAACGGCATCGTCGACGCCTGGAAGGTCATCAACTACGCGACGAGCGCCCACCCTCCGATCCTCCATCTCAATGACTCGGACCACTTTGCCGCCTCGCATACCATCACTGTCAGGAACCGCGGCAGCGTCCCAGTGACGTACAACATCACCCATGTGGTCGGCAGTACCGCCATGACCCGCGAATTCGGCGACGCATACATCGAGTTGAACACCAAGATCAAGACCGATGTCGGTTTGGCCTCGGTGAAGTTCTCCACCCAGGAGGTCGTGGTTCCGGCCAAGGGTCGCGCTACTTTCACCGCGACCTTCACCGAACCCAACGATGTCGACCCGATGATCATGGCCGTGTATGGAGGTAGTATCTACATCGCTGGGTCTAACGACGAGTCCATCAAAATCCCCTACATGGGTAAGTCTTCCTCCTCCCCGTCTAGTCGGCCTCAAACTTACGCATCTTGCCCTTTCCAGGTATCAGGGGATCTGTCAAGGAAGCCCAGGTCTGGGAGACCCAGCACGGCGTTCCATTCTTCTTCGTCAGCGCGGAGAACAAGACTCAATTCGCCGAAGGCCACGTCTTTCCGCCTGGGACGCTGCCCCAGCCCTACTTTGACTACCTCTGGTCGAGCCGCGAGTACAGCTTCGACGTCGTCAGCGCCGACTGGAAGCCCTCTGACTGGGTCTACCCTCTGGTCCCTGGTAAGAATAACTTTGTCGGCTCTACGACCTTCTTCGACATGGATTTCCAGGTCTGGCGCTCCTACCCGCTTCTCCTCGAGGCGCGCTCACTCTGGGCCATGCTCAACCCGCTGGGGTCGACGTACGCCCACGGCGCCCCTGTCGAGGCGGGAGAATACCGTATCCTGGCGCGCGCGATCAAGACGTACGGCGACTACGACAAGATTGAGGACTGGCACCAGAGGCTGTCCAATCCGTTTTTCGTGGCGGGCAACTCGACGCTGAAGCCTTAGATGGACAGAGGTCTTTGCCCTACTCGAAACCGAAGGGGATCATCGCGCCGGTCAATTCTCTATGAATAAGTCGTTAACAGGTTCTGGGTCGCATGTAGTAGTCACGATTGGGAGGATGGTCGGCGGCAAGAGCAGACAGTCATGGGGAACAATACGACGTCATGAAGATTGATTCAAAAGATCCTGACTTTCTTGGTGCTCACTCCTTCTTGACCAAATGATCGAAAAAGTCCCCCAGGAAATACGCCGACCTCTTGGCATAGCGCGTCTTCTCCTCGCTCTCAAAGTCGATCCACGTCGACCCAAAGCGGTCCGAGAAGCCAGCCGCCCACTCCCAGTTATCGGTGAAAGTCCAGCCAAAGTACGACTTGATGACAACACCCTCCTGCGAAGCCTTGGCGACCTCCGTCAGATACGTCTTGTAAAAATCCAGTCGGTGGGGATCTTCAAGCACATCATCAGGCCCCGAAGGCCGCCAGTCATTCTCGCCTTGAGCCGTGGTACCGTTCTCGGTGATGTAGATGGGCACGCCGTAACGAGCCCAGATCCAGCGCAGCAGCTTGGCCCAGCCCCAGGGAGTGCTGCGCAGCCAGTACGTGTCGCTCATGGGTCCGCGCCAGACACCCTGCTTGTTCTCATCCAATTGTTCAATGTTGCCCTTGTGGTCGTTGATGTCGGCGGGGCCATCGCGGTGGCGGACGTAGAAGGCCGAGTAGGAGTTCATGCCGTAGAACTCAGAGCTGCCGAGGACGAGTCGGCTCTCCTCGGGTGTGAAGCGCGGCAGGCGGTCGCCGAGCTGGGCGCGCATCGAGGCAGGGTAGTCGCCTGTCTTGTAGAGAGGGTCGGCAAACCAGGCAATTTCAAACTCTCGGGCGCGCTCGGCGGCTTCTTGGTCAAGAGGGTCTTCGGCATCCCATGGCTCGGACCAGTTGCCGTGGAGGGTGATCATGATCTTCCCCTTTTGCGAGGGCTGGAATTCGCGCTTGTACATGTCGGCGGCATAGGCGTGGGAGATAAGCTCAGTGTGGCCGATTGTGAAGGGCTCAGTGCTACTGTCGCCCTCGTCATTGCGGTCGCGGAAGCTGGAGCGTGCTGGGGCATGGACGCCCGCGGCATATCCTGCCAGGGAGTAGACGCCTGGCTCGTTGTATGTGATCCAGTTCTTGACGCGGTCGCCGAAGCTCTCGAAGCAGACGCGGGCGTAGCGGACGAAATCGGGAGTGTAGGCGTCCTTGTCGAGCATGCCGCCGTAGCGGTCCTCGAGAGCTTGGGGGGTGTCCCAGTGGAAGAGGGTGACAAAGGGGGTGATGCCGTTGGCAAGCAGCTCGTCAATGAGGTTGTTGTAATAGGCGATTCCGGCCGGGTTGACAGGGTCGTCTTTGCCGCCGAGGGGGATGATGCGCGACCAGGAGAGCGAGAAGCGGTAGCCGGTTGCGCGGTACTTCTTCAGCCATTGGACGTCGGTCTTGTAGAGGTCGTAGGATCGCACCGCGTCGTCGCCGGAGCTGCCATCCTTGACTTTGCCGGGCGTGTGGGCAAAGGTGTCCCAGATGGACACGCCTTTGCCGTCCTTGTTCCAGGCACCTTCGACTTGCGCGGCGGCTGTGGCCCAGCCCCAGATGAAGTCGGCGGGCAGGGCGCCCTTGATAGATTCGTCGAACTCTGTCTGCGATGCCATCTTGTTAGTTGGGAGGCACTGGGGGGTGGTGGTGTTGGAGGCACATGACGTACCGAGACTTGCTTCACGTTCCTCTCAAGTAGATGCGCGACGGGAGCAGCTCATGGCCCTGAGCCGCCTTGGTGACCATTGACCACATGCATCGAGGGTGGGGGCTCGAGGGCATCCACGCATCTTGCAGTGAGGGAGCGGGATGTGCGGGGTGTGGTTCGTTGGAAGAAGGTGACAAGGTGGGCGATGAGGGGAAACATGTTCGGGCGGTGATCACCCGCAATTCCAGTGGTCGGCCAGCGTTGGGTATCGTCCCTTTTCCGCATCCGACAGCGACAGGGGCCACTGGCAGGGCAGGCCACACATGCAGCAACCCCTGCCCGGAATCACCTGAAGCGAACCCTCCATTGCCGGGCCGTCGTAACGGCAGAGGACGCCCCTTGACGCCCCAGCATCGACACAAGTTCAATATCCGACGGTTGGTGAGAGGAACCGACGGGCGGTGGTGGTGGCCAGGGTCGAAGCCAGGGTGCAGCTGCTTGCGGGGAGGAGGAGCTGGATCGCAAGGGCCTCAGTGGGAAGAGGCAAAGGATAATAAGAAGAGCTAGCTCAGGCTAAATAGAACCGGCTTGGCAGCAGTCGACGCGTGACCCGACTGGGACTTTGGGTGTCGGTTGGCAAAGCATTTGCTTGGTGGTGTGGCAAATGGCTTCAATGTCAGGCTGGACTTCACAACTGTGGCTGTTTTCATGTCCCGTGGTACTGGGTGTGTCTAGTGTGCATGGCATGTGGTTCACCGGCCGGCAAGGATCGTTTGGATGCATGTGGTGAGAGATGCGACTTTGATGGATCACTTGCCAAACAGTGACCGCTCGAGGTGCAGTTGGCCTTCGCCGATGCGTCTGGCGCTACTCAACCAGCCTGCTGGGTCGCTCCGTCTGCTGCTGCATCTGGCCGAAACCTGGAATCCATGTGGTTGATGTTCCGAATCTATTTCTGGGATGACGGCTTCACATGTTTGCAAACGTCACAGATCATCACAAAGCGGGCACGGACAAAACAGTGTGGCTCCAAGAACTTGATATTATGGCTTCTCGAAGCATCATGGACAAAGGGCAGCTGAGCAAACAAAGCGCATCGTCGCATCAAGGTCCCCTTCGCACCTACGCCTGGGAGACGGTTCCCTGGCGGGCCCGGATGGCCTCTTTCTCCAGCTTGATCGAAGCCCACTTTGCGTCGGCAATCTTGACCGACAGCTTGATGGGAGGAGCGTTGGGAGTCTCGAAGATCTTGTCAATCTCCTCGAGACTGAGCTTGCCCGTCTCGGGGAAGATCAGGTATGAGATGATGAGCATGGCAAAGTTGAAGCAAATGTAGACGGCCCAGATCTTGTAGCCAATCTTGCTGATACCAATCGAGATACCGTAGCCGTGAACAGCCGAGGCGCCGCTGCAAATGGGTTAGCATGGGATGAACAAATCAAAGCGGACGAGAAACATACCCCTGGAACATGGTGTACATGGCCATTCCCTTGGCGCGAAGCGGCAGGGACATGAGCTCGACCGGGTACAGGTTGTGCATGGTGGCGATGAAAGAGGCGCTGCACACCTGGAAGCAGAAGACGAAGAGCACAGCCGCGATGGAAAGACCGCGCGTTGGGTTGGTGTCAAACTGCCAGCCAGTAATGGTGACGGCCGTCTGAGCGCAGATGATGGAGATGAGACCAGCAAAGATCAGCGTGCGACGGCGGAACTTTTCGATAATGTAGGCGCCGAACAGGGTGAAGACAAAGTATGTCGAGGTCAGGCCAAGGTTGATGCCGAGAATGTCGAGCGTCTCGGTGATGCCGAGGTCCTTCATGGCCGGGTCAATGTACATGCCGATGATGCCGCCGCCGTTCCACGACTGCCAGACCGAGTAGACGAAGAGGATAATTGTGCGGAAGTATGTCTTCTTGGTGAAGAAGATGCGGAAATCCCAGGTGGCGCGGAAACCCACCGCCGAGTTCTCGATGGACTCGTCAATCTGATACATCATAAGGTCGACGTAGGGGTGATTGACGTCGTCGGTGGAGGTGAAGTACTTTGAAATCATGTCGCGGGCCTTTTCGCGCTGACCCTTCATGACCATGTAACGAGGCGACTCGGGGCACATGAAGTAGATGGTGAGGCAGACAAAGGCCGGGAGGGTAGCTTGGATGAGGAAGCCGCATCGCCAGCTCCAGTCGCTCTCCCACGATTGCAGGCCCATGAGGATACCGATGATACCGAGGGAACCAACTTGGAAGAAGGCGCCAAAGACACCGACAATGTTGCCGCGGAGATGGCTGGGAGCAACCTCGGCGATGTACTGGGCAGAGGTGCAAAGAGCGGTGGCGAATCCGAGCAGCCAGCGGGCGAACATGAGGACTTGAATCGTCGGAGCAAAGGCTTGGATGATGGCGGCGACAACGGTGAGGAAGCAGCCGATGAAGTTGACGCTGCGACGGCCAATCTTATCGGAGAGGGAGAGGAAGGGGGCACCGGTAAAGGCGCCGATGCTCATGAGGGCGTTGATAATGCCGATGGTGTGGCCCGCGTTCTCGAAGCCGTAGTATTCGCGCCAGCGGTCGAGGGAGTTGATGGAGCTGATTACACCCCAGTCGATACCGTAGCTGCACAAATACTTATTAGATAAAATGGCAAAGGTTGGCAGCTGTGAAGAAAGACTCACGCAGCCTGGTTAGCGCCCATGACGATGAGGATCTGGCAGAGACGCCAGCCGGCCTTGGACTTCCACCGGAAAGCCTCACGGGACTTTTCGACCAGCATGTCATCGCTGATGCGGGCGGTGACGGCCTCGTCAATGTCAAGGCCGTTCTTTTGAGCGTCGACCTGCACATCGGTGTATTCATGGTGCTTCTCTTCACCCGGACGGGGGGCCATGGTGATGGTTGGGCGAGGCGAGGGCCTCGGCTAGGGTCTGGTCTGGGGATGAAGTTGAGATGCAGACGGGCAAGTCGAGCGAGACGGACGAGCTGAGCTGAGCTGGAGGAAGAGGATGGTGAGGTGGTATCCACGCTGGTACTTATACCTCATGCATGGCCCTGGTCCATGTCTGCATGCTCTTGTTCATGGCCTCGATGGTCTGTCGCCTTTTCGAGCTGGGGAGCTACGCTTGGCATTGGACTCCAGAACGGTCAGTCGTCTCATCTGGCCGAGTGGCTCGCCGACAGGGGGGCATCGGCTAAGCGTGAGGTGTGCCGGCTGCACTGCAGCGAGGGCGGATGGAGGAACTTGAAAGCGGGGACCCCGGCCTGGCTTTTCCTGGGGGCCGGTCACCAGGTGCAAACCTGCAAAGCTGCCATGGTCGATCGTCCGAGATCCAGTCCATCCCCGGCCCTCGATATGGTAGGCGAGGGCGGTAATCAGTGGTGATCAGAGGTCGGTCTCCTGAAGGGGGGATCCTTGGGGTTGCATCCAATGTATTGTCGAGAGTTTATTTGTCCAGAGGACGCCCGCTGGTCGAAGACGCCGTCAAAGACTGCATGCACCCCAGAGCGAGCGGTTGGTAGTTGGCATGCATCGCGTTGCTCCATGGTGAACACCATCATTGACTTTGCCAGCCGAGGCAAAGATGCTGGCCCAGCCCAGCCTCGATCTCTCGAGACACAAGGTGGAAAAATCTCCCCAGGAGAGCCTTACTTACCCGACGGGTTTTCTCCATCCTCCCATGTCATGTGAGCCTGGTTGTGCCGCAATGAATAATCCCAGCGCCAACCCCCCGAGAGACCAGGCCAGGCCACCCTCACCAGACATCCACCACCTCCCTACCCCCGCCCCTGGCAAGTGATCTTCGGCTTTCACCCCTCGCCATTGGACATTGCTGCAGCGTCCCCTCAGTCGCTGCACGCATCGGGTGTCCATCTCTCCCAGGATTGGTTCCCCCGCTTGCTCGTCCCCTTGTGACCAGGGATAACCCCGGACAGGCCCCAGCATCCAAAGGCCGGTTGGACTTCTTCCTCCGCTTCTGCCCCGAGTGGCGTGTCCTCGTCCACCACCGGCTGCCGAACCCCGGCCGCCACCACCGGTTGTTGTCTGCCCGCCTCTCCCCCGCTCGTGGCGTGGTGGTCTGGGGTTAAAACCACAGACGAACCAACAGCCCAATGCCCTCCGCCTGGGGGGCTGGAAACGATGCCCTGACAGCAAAGAACATTGGACGATCCATCTTCTTGAAAGCTTGTCAACCGCATTCCCACCAACGAGCGTCTCTCCCTAGCGGCAAGCCCCGGCATGGCGGCACGCATTTCCAGCACAATGGACTCCTCCTCCACCACAGACCGGTCCCTGCACCTCCACTACGCCGCCCCCGCGACCTCCTGGCAGGAAGCCCTCCCAATCGGAAACGGCCGGCTGGGAGCCATGGTCCACGGCCGCACCACCACCGAACTCCTCCAGCTAAACGAGGACTCGGTCTGGTACGGCGGTCCCCAGGACAGGACCCCCCGCGACGCACTCCGCAACCTGCCGCTCCTGCAGGAGCTCATCAGGGCCGAGAAGCATGGCGAGGCCGAGGCCCTCGTGCGCGAGGCCTTCTTCGCCACGCCGGCGAGTATGCGCCACTATGAGCCCCTCGGCACATGCACCCTCGAGTTCGGCCATGCCGCGGAAGATGTCTCCGGCTTTGAGCGAAGGCTGGACCTTGCCACTGCCCAGGCTACGACCGAGTACATGTGTCGAGGGGTGTCGTATCGCCGAGATGTTGTCGCCAGCTTTCCTGACGCGGTGCTCGCTGTGCGGTTTGAGGCTTCGGAGACGACGCGCTTCGTCGTGCGGCTAGACCGTGTCAGCGAGGTGGAATGGGAGACGAATGAGTTGCTCGACAGTATACTTGCCGAAGACAACAGAATCACGCTGCAGGCCACGCCTGGTGGACATAACAGCAACCGTCTTGCGCTGGTGCTGGGTGTGTCGTGCGAAGATGGCGGGACGGTCGAAGCAGTGGGAAACTGTCTTGTTGTCAACGCGTCACGCGCCACCATTGCACTCGGTGCGCACACCACCTTTAGGGAAGGCGACCCAGCCACAGCAGCACTGAGGGATGTCGACGCGGCGTTGGGGCGGTCCTGGGGTGAGTTGCTACAGCGACACCGCGATGACTATGCTGCCCTTTTCGACAGGACCAGCATCCGCATGTTCCCCGACGCGAACCACATCCCAACCGACGTGAGAATCAAGAATCACCGCGATCCAGGCCTTGCAGCCCTTTACTCCAATTATGGCCGATACCTCCTCATCTCATCCAGCCGCGCGGGGCCCAAGGCCTTGCCCGCCACGCTTCAGGGCATCTGGAACCCGTCCTTCGCGCCGCCTTGGGGATGCAAGTACACCATCAACATCAACATCCAAATGAACTACTGGCCCGCTGCGCCCTGCGACCTCATCGAGTGTGCCTCACCCGTCCTCGATCTTCTCGAACGCATGGCCGCCCGCGGCAGGAAGACGGCCGCGACGATGTACGGCTGCCGCGGCTGGTGTGCGCATCACAACACCGACATCTGGGCCGACACGGACCCTCAAGATCGATGGGTGCCTTCGACAGTCTGGCCCCTCGGTGGTGTCTGGATGTGCATTGATGTCGTCAAGATGCTCGACTACCGCTACGACCGCGCTCTCCACGCCCGCATCACGCCTGTCCTCCAAGGCTGTGTCGAGTTTCTCCTCGACTTCCTCATCCCTTCAGCCTGCGGCCGCTACCTCGTCACGAGTCCCTCCTTGTCTCCCGAAAATACCTTTATCTCCGACTCCGGCGAGCCCGGCATCCTTTGCGAAGGCTCTGTCATCGACATGGCCATTGTCAGAATCGCCTTTGAGCAATTCCTCTGGTCCACCGCCGCCCTCGACGACAAAGCAAACTCCCTACGTCCCAAAGTCCTCGACGTCCTCGACAAAATCCCCCCTCTCCTCGTCAACAAAGACGGCCTCATCCAAGAATGGGGCCTCAAGGACTACAAAGAACACGAGCCTGGTCACCGCCACGTCTCCCATCTCTTTGGTCTGCATCCTGACGACAGCATCAACCCGATCACATCTCCCGAATGGGCTGCGGCCGCGAAGAAGGTTCTTGAAAAAAGAGCCGCTCACGGCGGCGGACATACAGGGTGGAGCAGGGCGTGGCTACTCAATCTCCACGCGCGGCTCTTTGACGCCGAAGCCTGCGGGCGACACATGGACTTGCTCCTCCTAGACTCGACCCAACCGAACATGCTCGACACCCATCCCCCGTTCCAGATTGACGGAAACTTTGGAGGCTGTGCCGGCGTGTTGGAGTGTTTGATACAATCCAGGTTGACAAGGGATGGCGAGGGCAAAGAGGAGGTCGAGATACGTTTGCTTCCTGCTCTTCCGGAGACATGGAAGTCTGGTAAGGTGTCTGGAATAAGGGTGAAGGGAGGATGGTCGGTGACGCTTGAGTGGAAGGACGGGATCGTCGTCGAGCCAGTGGTCGTTGAGGGCAAGGATGTACGTGTACATGCGGAAGTCTTCCTCCCTGGAGAGGGGGAAAGCTCTGCTCGGTTGTTGGAAGCTGGTAAACACCTCGTGGTCAGAGTGGATCTAGCAGGGAGGGCGTCGGAGAGCGATGGGATGATAGCAGTCTGAGAAGACCTGCCTTTTTCTTATGCGTCATACTGAATGACAAATACCAAGAATCAAGTAACCACTGACATTCATGAGGGCATGTAATCACCACGTCTGGTGCCAAATGGTCAAGTTGTTGAGTCTTCCCGCGCTACTATTTATACTCATACAAGTCGCGTCCCTAAAGCCACCGCCCTCTCTTCCCCCTCGTCTTGAAGGCAACAAGGACCAAGATGAGTCCTGGATCTGCCGCGGGATGATACGCATCAAGTTTCCCCTTCGCGGTACGACCGCCGAGGACAGAACTCGCTCACTCCTCGACCCCATCGGCAGGCAGCTAATAATGGAGAGCCAGGCTCTCGGCCACCGCTTTCTTGAACCGATTTCCCTTTCCGCTTCCGTACGCTTTCTGCCGCCTATTCTGGCCTGCTTGTCCGTGGCATTCAAATCTGCCCCATCCAGAAGCTTCTCCAAAGTCATAACATGTCAGGAGTCGCAAAGCTCATCTCGGGAATCGCCCTAGGTCTGACTCGAGCGGACAATGGGCTGTCCCTCCCTGATGTACTCCTGCTTTTTCTTGTTGACCCGCTTGTTGGACTCTTTCATCTGTAACATCAAATTAATCAACCACTTTGTTTCAACAGGCTGCGCAGGCAAACGTACGTCGCATTCCCTAGCAGGCCTGAGGACGAAGCGAGTGATGAACTGAGAGTCGGTGACCACATTCTTGACGAGCGACTTGTTGGCCTGGTTGTCATGGTTTGTCAGTCAATACTCCATGTTATCGGCTTGGGTGTGCTCACCTTGAATGCGGTTACCATGGCGTCAATACGAGCGGTGAAGGTCGAATACTCTTCATACTCGGGATCCTCCTCCCTCTGAGGGATGTCAAGGCCGTGGATTCTGATCCGGACCGCGGTATCCTGTACTCATCAGACATGTCCAAGATACGAATTATCAGTAGGATAGAGCTTACCAGGAGCCTCCACATTGCAAACTCGATGCTTGTGGTGCTGCCGCTGGTTGCGCTGCCGAGGATCTTCTCGATTTTGGCATGAGGCAAAATATCGATGGCCTCGCAGACGGCTTCCACAGCGCGGGGATTCTGAACGGTCATTTGAGTCCAGTTGGTAAAGTCGTAAGCGGCATCGAACAGCCGCTGAACCGTCAGCCTTTCCTCTGTTGGGGTTGCTGGCGGGCCATCAGTTGCACCCGAACCCTCCCCGGTCCAACGGAACTTGCGAGTCGCCCTTGCTGCTTGCTGAAAAGCAGCGAGTCCCTGGTAGGTGTTGGGGAATCCGTAAGGGCCAGCAGTATTGGCAGTCGCAGTCGGGGTACCTTGAACCGGAGCAGGGTTGGCTGGAACCAGAAGGGCAGTCGGGGTAGCCGGGGCGGTAGGAAGTGGCATCTGGGGGACTGGAACCGAGTGTGGAGAGCCTTGAAAGGCTTGCTGGCTCCTTGTGACCATCTTCCTGGCATGCCGGGCCGGACCGACGAGCACGCGAGGTTGGCCGACCGCTTGCATGCTGGAGTTGACATCGGTGTACAGCAGCGAAGGGTCGATGGGCATTGGCTGGGATGAGAGATCGCTTCCCAGCTGCTGGGTCGCCGACTGTGCCGCCTGAAACCCGTTGCCCGAATTGATCTACAATCCGGATGCAACTGGATTCAGGTTGGCGCCGTTGGATGCGATGCCGTCGTTGAATGCCATGCCGTCGTTGAATGCCATGTCGTCGTTGAATGCCATGCCGTCGTTGGATGCCATGCCGTCGTTAAATGCCATGCCGTCGTTGGATGCCATGCCGTTGTTGGCTGCCGCGGGTCCGGTCTGCTGGAATTGATTGACTCCAACGGCAAACGAGGGGAAGAAGGAGTCGGCTGGAGATGTCAGTGAGCCAAATGTCTAGAGATGAAAGGATGCAGGCACTGACATGAACCTCCTGCCAGCATCTGCGTGGGCACCATGTTGCTGTTGAAGGGGTACGCCGACGCGTTGGATCCAGAGTATCCAACCTGGACCAGGGTGCCAGACATGTCGACATTGTATTGGTTCTTGACGATGTCCAAAACCTGCTGGTCGTGGAGCTCTTGTTTAAAGTTGCCTTTGAGGTCAGCGTCCAGCATCGCCTCGTCGAAGAAGTTCGGGCTGAGGTCGTAGCCGTTGCTCGGGTCACGAGGGGAGTCGTTGCGGTCCATTCTCAAAGATTTGGACTTGAAGTTGGTGAGTGGGAGAAAAGTCGAGGCTCGGTTCGTTAGAGCAAAAAGATTGCTTGGGTGGTGAATGAGGAGAGAAGAAGATGCAGAAAATTCTAGGAGGGGGTTTTTACAGGTGGCCCGGCGAGGGTAGGTGGTCAACTTCCGGGGAGGCAGGTGCTGAATGTGAGCCGGGGCAGGTAGAATAATTGCAATTCTTCGATTCAGTTTCATTGTCAAGGTAGGAGGTCAACTTCTGGGGAGGCAAGTGCTGATACTTTGACCCGGAGCAGGGGGAACAGCACGTGCAGGTGGTCAAGTTCCGGGAAGGCAGGTGCTGATATGTGGGCCTGCGGCAGGAAGAACAATTGCAACTCTGTGCTTCACTTCAATTTTATTGTGAGAGTAGGATGTCAATCTCCTAGGAAGAAGGTGCTGACCTGTGGGCCCGGGCAGGGGAACAATTGCAATCTTTACTGGAGCCGAACTCAGCGGCCTCGTGGTTGTCCATGTAGCTGAAGGAGCCGCAATGGGCAGCAACGCATTGAGCCCTGTGGGCGTTCTTGATGTGGGCTTTCATGGAGCTGGGACCCGAGAATGTTCCGCGACCGTAGCAGAGGACTCCCGGGGATATCTCGAAACGACAGTAGACTTCGCCGGCAATAACTTTGAGGTGTCCTTTCTCGTCGGTCCCGGAGGTAGGAAGGCCGGGTCGATACGTTTTCTCTTCGTCGTCGAGGTGCCACTGGTAGGCGTGAGATTCGTTGTACAAACTCACTTTCGCGGCCATGGCGCGCTGCCTGCGGAGGGTGGTGGTGAAGCCAAAGAAGGTTGACGCAGGATGTGTTTGTCACAATCCTTAATGTCAGAGCAACTCGGATGACGAGGAGGTAGGAGCTCCATGGGCTTGCAGCACAGCATTCTGAAGGCTGTATCTATCAGAAGACCGCGCATTTGCCACCGATGATGAGAACCAAGAAAGAAGCAAGCAACGCCTTCCGGCGCGAGATCATCTCGTTCAGGGAGAATTCATGTAAATAAGTCGCCTTGTGCAGCTCTCTGTACACTTTGTTTTCTCGATCTCGTGTGCGTCCTCATTCCTGGAATCTCCGTCTCTCTGCCTGGCCCTCAACCTTCAACTCACCCATGCGCTCATTCATCACCAAGATCATCCAAGTTGACTTCAGAGAGATCCTGGAAGTCCTCGTCAAAGGCATCCTGGTCGTCTTCGGCAGAGCCACTCTGAGAGTCCTCGTCAGGGCTCTCGCTGAACATCTCCTTTGCCCGGCGGACGATGATCTGGCCTTCCTTGAGGTACTCCTGCTTTTTCAGGTTTACCTTTTTGTTGCCCTCTTTGGTCTGTAGTATCAAGACATGTCAGTAAAGTATCTGTTCACCAGAGGGTGCAGAGAGACTTACTTGACGCTCCTTGGAAGGCCTCAGGATGTACCGGATGGCGAACTTCGGGTCGGTCATGACGTCCTTGACCAAGGACTTATTAGCCTAGTTGTGATACTGAGTAAGCCAATGTGTCACGTCGTTGGGCCTTGAAATATGTACCTTGAAACCCTTGGCCATCCCGTCAAGGCGTTCGGCAAAGGTGCTGTACTCCTCAAATTTGGGAGTTTTCTCGCGGGCTGGGATGTCCAGACCATGGTCCCGAATTCTCACAGCAGTTGCCTTTTTCAAGTTGTTAGCAGTGTCATAAATACGAATAATCAGTATAACAGAGCTTACAAGAATGTTCCACATCGCAGATTCGATGTCGGTAACATCGCAACTGGTGGCGGATCCCATGATCCGGTCAATCTTTTCGACGGGCGAGTACTTTTTGGCCTTACAGATATCTTCGACAGCTCGGGGTCCATTGATAGAGATCTGTGTCCAAGTTGTGAAGTCGTAGGCCGCGTCGAAAAGTGCCTTTACAGCCATTCGTTGAGCTTCTTGGGTTCTGGGAGGACCATCTCCCGCGCCCGAGTTCTCGCCCTTCCACTTGAAGTTCGTGGTGTTGTCTGCCTCTTCCTGAAATGAGGCGAGATCTTCGAAGGTGTTAGGGAATGGAACAATCGGGCGAGTCGCAGGGGGAGAGACTTGATGGCCTTGCTGGGCATGTTGTGCGGGCTGGACAGGGGGGGTAGACAGGGGTGGACCACCAGGAAGTGGCAGCTGGATGGCTTGGGACAGCTGCACAGGAGCAGCTGCCTTCTGCGCCCTTGCAGCGTTCTTTCTTCCATGACGATTCTGGCCCGCGAGCTGGCCAGGCCGAGTGGGCATCTGCGTGCCATTGTCGTGCCCAAGCGGAGGAGCTGGGACCATTGGCTGGTAGAGGGGAGTGATGTATTGCTGTTGGCTGGCAGGTAGTCCACACTGAGACGCGTTGCTCTGGTTTCTCTAGATTCCGGAGGCATCGGGGCTCAGGCGGTATGACATATTCGCGCGTTGGCCCACAGGCGTCTGCATGAATGATCCACTGTTGAAGGCAGGTCCAGACGGCTGGTACGCGACTAGAGACGTCAGCGAGGCACACTCTTAGAGAGGAAGCTGTTTACTTACCTGGGCCTTCGCTCGCCAGGTCCGCTGGGTCAATGCAGCCCTGTCGATGCTGATACGCGGAGCCGGCGTTGTCGTACTGGAGATGTCCGGTTGGCTGGGCGGGATTGCCGTACATGACAGCAAGGCTACCGCCGTAGCTGCCGGGCTGCGGGACTTGATAGGCCTGGGGGACTTGGTCGATGTTCTGACCGTAGGTGGTCCACTGTGGCCTGGTCGTTGCGTATTGCTGCACCATTGCTGGAGTGATAGGATAGGCCGAATCCATGGACGCTGCATCCATGTTGTCAATCATCTCAGAATTGATCGAGAGAGAAAAGTTGCGCGGTGCTTGGTGTGTGAGTGAAGGGTTGTAGATGTGGTTGAAGTTTGGAGGGTGAATGAATTTCGGGTCGTAGCAAGGGATTTTATAGGTGGCCCGGGGCCAGGGAACAGTTGCAATGGGGAGAGCACGGGTCGATTCACTGCAGCGGTGCAAAGTCTCGATGCGTTAAGAGGAAGGAGCAAAATCTGGGCAGGAACAGGAGAATTGAAGTGGATTGAAGAAGCCTCCTTCGGGCAGGTACAGGCTGCTTATCGCTGCTATTAGAAGCGTGCGAACAATCGATAAGCAGTGGCCTTTCACACATGCACGAAGCACCGCGTCCACTCTGAAGACAGATCCCGTCTGCAGCTTGGCATCCACTGGAACCCCAACGACAAGGATGAAGCGTGAACCTGGAAGCCCAAGTGCGATATTCTGGACAGATCCGGGGCTTCGATGAAGCCGCAGTTCCCAGACACTTCTCTGAAGAAGGTCAAGAGTGGCAAAGAGAGAACGAAAAGACCCAGTATCTTTATGTAGACACTCGTACCGAACAAAACGGCCAGCTTGAGTCTTCTAGAGGGACATGATGATAATGAGGTGCGTCCAGAGCACAAGTTCTCCTCTCCGAAATGACATCAGAATCCGAGCAGACTCGGGCCTCGAAATTTCCAAGCCATCCGACTTCTACCATACGAGCGCGTTTTTTGTTCACCCTCCGTCTCAATCCTGAGATTCGAGCATTCCCTGAGCTCGCAAAGTCGGTGTCGAATATTAGGTGTGTATGAATAATTTGATTATTGGATCGAGATGCCGTCTACGAGGCTGTGTCACTCGTTGTGCAACTCGTCACGAAGAAAAGCTTCCTATCGCTTACTGGTCCTGACGGCCCTTCTGGTTGAGGACCTGTTTGCTCTCGTTGAGGGTTTTGTTCCCCTTCTTCATCTGTCGGCATCCACTGGTTAGCATAGCCCAGCTATCGGTCTGTGTGGCCATCAGAGCCTATAAAGATCTCTCGGAATATGGTCGAAGGATGTACCGAAGTCGGAGGTTTTGACCGAAGAGCTTTTGACAGCCATTTGCTGAGCCTCCTTGGTCCTGGAGGGTCATCTTCTGGACCCGGGGCAATAATGACATCGAAGTAAGGGTTATTCGAGAGCTTATGACAGGAGTGAAACAGTGCAAAGAGAGAATATTAGGTCCATTACTCATGTTTACTCAAACAATCAAGCGATAATCTTGCCAAATCGGAGGCTTCTCCAGCAGTCCCTTGTGCGCGATTCGTTTCCAGCAAAAGTGGATGCCTTCGTGGTTTCACCACCAAAATGTGCCTCAGACTTGGGATCCCAGGGGACGAAGACACTCGTTCCAGTGCTGAGGAGATGTGTACCGCAGATCATCCCACTCAAAGCCGAAGTCTCATCTTTCCCGGTTTAGCCTGACTCGTTTCTTGAGAATCAGGTCGTATCTTCTGTCATCTAGGACGTAGTGTTGCTCGCTGCCGGGACAGCCTGGCGACCTTGCTTCAGGTAGCGCTGCTTCGTCTCGTTGACAGTCTTGCTGGACACCTTTGTCTGTCGCCATTTGTTAGCACAGCCTACTATCCAGCCTTCATGGCCATCAGAGCCTGGGGAGACCTCACCTGCAGCTCGGCCCTGGGCCGAAGAATGTAGCGAGCCCTAAACTTTGGGTCGTTCACCACGTCCTTCACAATGGACTTGTTGATCTGTAGAAGCCGGTCAGTCCATGAGCTATGATGATACCGCACCCGGCTGTGGTGCACATACCTTCATTCCGTCGGCCATGACCGTAAGTCGGGCATCGAATGAAGAGTAAATCTCGTATCCGGGGTCCTTCTCACCGTGGGCAACCTCGTAACCCCTGTCTTTGATCTTGATAGCGGTTTCCTGGAACGGTCAGCTATGTCTCATTTACGCATGGTCAGTAGAAGACTTACCAAAACCTCCCACACTGCCGTCTCAATTCTCTCGACGTTGCGGATGCTCTTCGAACCCATTATCCTGTCCATCTTTTTGGAGGGCGTGAGTTCTTTGTCCTCGCAGTACGCCTCCACGGCCCGAGCGTTCTGCACTGCCTTCTGCGTCTAGTGGGCAAAGTCAAAGGCAGCCTCGAAGAGCTTGATGACCGCCTCCTGCTGAGCAGCGTTCGTTCGGGGCGGACCATCGGCATCCTTGGTAACTTCTTTGTCCAACTTGAAGATCTTACTCCTTGTGCGGGCCCGGTACGTGGCAAGTCCGTCGTATGTACCGGGGAATGTGACCGTGGAACTTGAAGAGGAGGTTGATGTGGGCGGAGGAGGCGGAAGCAGGTTTGGAAGTGGCTTCTGCGTGACTGCCGACGGCTGCGTGACGTTCTGACTTTCCAGGTGTGCCCTGGCCGCAGTCTGTTTCGCTCTGCGGGTGGGAACCAACTGCCTGCCGGGGCCTCTGCCTTCCCGGGAAGCGCTCTTGGGGACGGTGTCAATCGGAGGGGTGTCCATGGGAAGGGTGTATATCGGAAGGGTGTCCATCGGAAGGGTTTCCGTGGGGAGGGGGCTCTTTGGGAGGGGAGCTTCGGAAGGAGCACCCTCGGGGAGGATGTCCATCGGGCTTTTGTCCATTGGGAATGGGCCCTCGAAGAGTGGTTCGTCAGTGACAGGGTTCTCACGAGAATGGTTCTCGAAGAAGTTTTCGTCGAAAGAAGTGTATTCGACCTCCTCCTGGAAACTGAGCGGCGACTAAATGTCAGTTTGTCCAGGTGGTTGGTCGGCACCGTCGAGGAAGTCGCAAGAGGGATGGTCAATGAAATCGTTCATCTTCCTTTCTGGTCTCCGAAGAGAAATCGGGGGAATCTCGCGAGAATGTCGATGATCTTGTTGATCTCCAGTGATAGGAAAGGGAGAAATGGTTGAAGGTGTGAGTGGTACGTTTGAGGATACACTCGTGCTGTAGTGGGAAGGCTGGTGGCCCCGGGGTTCAGTGAGGGTGGTGTTGTTGCCGGGGCTTGGGTATGTATTGTGGGTCTGCCAGGTAGGGCAACACAGTGCACCGTGTGGGGTTGCCAGGCAGGGCAGGAAGAGTCACGGGGCAGGACGCGTCAAGTTGGAATGCAGAAATAGGAAGGCAGTAGATTAGATTTCAATTTTCCCAAGGCAGGTGAAGAAGAAATGCTCAGAAGAACTTAAATCGAGTCCCCAAGGCTGCATCTTGTGGGCCGACTCTTCCTCGAAGAGAGGACCCTCAGCTGCATGTACGGGGACAGCCTCCTCGAGCAGAACGTCCCTAGAAGGAAGTTACATGTACTTAAACAGATGTTCCTGTGAAATGGGGTCCTCGTTCAGAGGGTTATTGAACGAATGGTTGGTGAAGAAACGCTCGTCGAAGGAGGTTAGCAACCAGTCCCTGGGAGCTGGACGGCACCTAGCCGCCAGGTTCTCCAGAAAGCTGGTAGCTACCAATGGGCATGGTGAATGAGAGGTCGTCAGTAAAGTCCTCCATTGTCTCTCCTTATTCCTCGAACTCGACGAGAAATCCGGACGGAGTTGGGTTGAGGTACGGAATGGGAGAGGGTGGTAGGTGAGTGCCGCTAGGTTGAACATTGGCGCGAACCTGGTGTGGGCAAGAGTGGGAGAAAGTGAGTATAGCAGGAAGAATCTGGAGTGAGTTCTGCATTCATGCGGATGTGAGATCTTGAAGGCCCGGGGGTGAATGTAGTTGGGAGAAAGGAGGTTGGAAGGGGTAGGTGAATGGATGGAGGTATTTATAGTTGTTGCTCGAGCTGGATCGATCGCACATCGCTTGTCGAGCTTTGCCACTCATGACTCAGGTGCATGTTGGTCTGGCAAGAAGTGGTGGTCTCTGAGCAATCTCTACCGACATGCTTGACGTGTTGTCTTGTTTGGCCCTAGATTAATACAATCAAGTGCAAAATTGGCCGCTTGTACAGCTGATCTCACAGATGTTGGGCGAGTGAGGCAGGTCATGTCTCCAATTGTCACATTCCTTGCTGGCCGAAAGCAAACATGCATTCAAGCCCGCGAAAACATCTTCGTGCTGCAATGCGAAAAGGATGCCGAGGCAAACTCCCGACCTGGCAGGCCTTTCTCCACCCCACATTGCTGTTTTCTCCGACTGTTGACGTTGTTTCTCTTATCCTGACAGCAAGTTGTTCCTTGGTTCTCGAAGGGCATGGATTGGTGCTTTCATGGCAGCTTCGGGTTTGTCGGAGGCTCGATGTCGGGGATTTCGGGTTTGCCGGTGACCTGGTCGCGGCATGAGTCAGTGTAAAACAACATAAGAGTCAAAGTTTGAAAGGATGAGCCCCAGAATACTTAAAGGGCGACAAAACAGAACCCTGAAAGGCCTCTGTTCAACGCTTTCTTGATGTGACAACGTTGTTCGCGGTTATCAAAGACGCGATGCGCTTCGCAAAAGCTATGGTGATGCCGCCGACGAGCGGTCAAAGAAAACAAGGCGGATGTTTGAGAATTAAATTGTTGAAGGTCGTCGAGTGAAGACTGGGCGTGGTCAAGTACCTGCCTCGTGGGCGAGAATCGGAGGATTGGGTGGTGTTCGCGGCCTAGAAAGACATTGAACTGTGACAGAACCACTGTTTCCAAGGCGCCAGATATTATCCAAGACAGGCTTCCCAACGGTTCAGGTACAGTAGAACCAGGTCCCTCATCGGAGTCGGTATCGGGGAGTCGGGAGAGGCGCGTCGCGTTGGACTCGAGCGTCCAGTCTTGACGCGTCCATCGCTGAATCGCGTTAGCGTGGCATCCTGATTTTCTGATCCAACCCGGATGAACAGCAGCTATTTGATGGGATGAAAACAAGGGCCTTGAAGGCCAAGACGTGGGATTGAATGGCGGGGGGCGCAGGGAAGTGAATGGGTGCGAGGCTGGTGTGGTTGGCAGGGAGGGCTGAAAAGGGGCAGCACGTGCGAAAAGTCTTATCGCACGGCTGGTGATGCAGGGGCCTATCTTAACGACGATGCCGTAATCGATAAACATGCACTGTGAACGCACTGTTAGTGCATTGTCCGCCCTCGACTTTGGAATGCTTCAAAATTCTCTTCTCAAGATCTTCTATGATTGAAAATGTCATCTTTTCTTCTACATCGACCGATACAAAAATCCTCGAGGCTGAAATCTCACAGCTATCCACCAGCCCCGAAGCCACGATGCCGAAGCAAGGCCAGGATCTCTAACACCCCTTAGTAGACATAGACAAACTCGTCGTTCTGGGTGTCCGTCATGTCCAAGAAAGCGTTCTCTCCGAGTTGGACGCCCTCCGTGTCGGAAGCAGCAACATAGTGATGCTCCATGCTGCGGTCATGGATCTTGGCAGGCTTGCCGTTGCGGACCCTCTTGCGCTCCTGTATCTTGTTGAGGAAGAAGAGGTTGACAGTCTGCATGCAGATGATAGCAATGAGCGCGCAGGTGATGCCCATGGTCTTCTCCAGGCCGGGCTTGTAGTAGGGCGCGTCGTTTGAGTTGAAGAGCAGGGGACCGATCATGTTGCCGGCCGAGACACCAATGTTGAAGAGCGACATGATGACCGACTTCTTGGTGGTGCCGGCAATGTTGGAGATCATCCAGGAGACGATGAGGGGGTTACCGCCGAAGAGGAAGGCGAGCATGTAGTAGGCCGTCAGAAGAGGAGGGATGCTGCTGCGGTTCAGGGTGTAGAGCATGATGGCGCCGGCGAGGACGGGGAACATGACGGCGACCAGGAAACCGGACTTGACGCGGAAGCGGTGGGCGAGGTAGGAGGCGGGGAAGATGACGAGAAGCTGGACAGCGCCAAAGGGAATGTTGAGCAGGGAGGTGACGCCCTTATCGAAACCGAAGCCGCCGACGATGATGGGTCCGAAGGTCTGGAGAAAAGAAGTTAGCGGGGGAATTGGAAATGGGGGAAAGAGTCAGACTTACGTTGACAACGGCGGCTGTCACGTTGAGGCAAAGAGCCATGCCGATGAACAGCCAACTCTTGGGCTCGATGGAAGCCTCGAGAGCCTGCTTCCACTTGAATTCGCGGGATCCGGTACCAGTCTGGTTGGCGCGAAGCCTCTCGATACCCATGAGCCTCTCCTCCTCAGTGAGGAAGCGAGCTGTGGCCACGTCGTTATCGAGGAAGTAGTAGACGACCGGGGCGGTGATGACGGTGAGCAGGCCAACGAAGATGAAGAGGATGCGCCACGAGGCAAGGGAGCCGTTGATCTGGCCGAGGCCGAAGGAGACGGAAGCAGCGAACATAGTGGCGATTCCGTTGGTTCCGTACCTGTAAGGAGAGTGTTGTCAGCGGATGGTTCAGGAGAAGCAGTGTTGGAAGAATTTGAACGCACCAGGCGGCAACACGCATCGGCTGCTCTGCACGCCTGTACCACTGCGAGGTGATAACAGAGAACAGAGGCAGACAAGCAGCCTCAAAGAGACCAAGCAGGAAACGCGTGGCCATAAGTCCAGCGAAGCTGTTGCAGGCGCCCATACAGGCTTGAGCGGTTCCCCAGCCGAAAATAAGGACGGGCATCAGGATGCGGTGGGGAACGCGGACCATCAGCCAGCTGGAGAAGGGAAGCCAGACGAGCTGCGCGATGGCGGCGATACTGGACACGAGACTGTACTGCGAACCGGTAAGGTTGCAGTCAGTGCGAAGACCCCAGATGGCACCATATCCAAGGACGGACTTGTCGAGGACTGTTTCAGACTGGTCAGTTCATTGTCTTTGGAGGGATGCTTGGGAGTTCGGGAGCACTGACTCTGAAGGAAGTAGACCCAGACGAGAATTGTCAGGACGTGTTTATCGGTCTTGCGGCGGATGCGCTTGTTCTGTCGAGGGAGAGGTGTCAGCGTTTGTTGTGAAGAGTCTTGCGGGCGCTCGGGCCATCGAGGGCGTGGCGGGCGGGAGAGAAACTTACGTCCTCCTCGGTCAGGACAATGTGCTGGTTGCCAATAAGCTGAGCGGCAATGTCGCTTCCCTTGACGGGAGCCTGCGTGGGCTTCTGAACGTCCTCGACGTCCTCGGAGCGGTGCTGGGACACCTCCTCCGCGGTCTTTTGCTCGGCGGTCATGGTGGCGATGGCAAAGTCTTGGAGTGTTCAAAGCAAAGGATGAGTCCAGAGATGATTGACCAGCAACTTTTGATGATGAATGTTGGAGGATGAAGCCTGGCGGAAGAGAGGATTGAAACTGGGAAGCGAGGTGGACGAGGGCTTAATGTACTTGGAGTTCTCCACGGGGTAGTCCAAACTGGGCACTCAACCTGGCGATGTAGCGCGTGCGTCAGTACTGGCTGGGGTTGTCGGAGATTTGGGAAATGTGCTCAGAAGAGACCAAGCCAGGCATCAAAGCGCGCTGCTGGCCTGAGAAAGTCTGGGGAGACTACCCCGGACCCCGTGAATCATTTTCTCGGGTCTACCTAGTCGGTCGTGCCAGAAACGAGGCAGCCCCCCCTCCCGGCAGACGATGATGAGGGTGTCCCAGACGTGCCGGGGAATGACGGTGGGGGACAGGCAGGCCAAGATGTGACCCCCATCCTGGGACCTCCTCACGAGGCGGCTCGTCTTAGCTCCGAGACTATCGTCCTAGGGCGAGGGCGAGTCCACTGTAGGCTCCATTGAATGCGTGTTCGCCGACCAGGTGAGGGGGGCTGGTGTGTCATGGGCGCCCCGGCATCAGCTGATGGTGTCGGAGGCGTCAGGGCATGAATCGCATGGAAGCGGGACTCCGGATGTTGGCAGTGACCCCCAACCTGATGTGTTGTGGCTTGTTCATCGTGAGGAGTTGTTTTCTGGGACGATCGGATGAGTTCGGGAAGGCGGGGAAGCGGTCAGGTTTCTGGGGACGGATTGGGGGTCTCATGGGTGAGAATTGGGGGAGGAGGAGGACTTGGAGCTTAGCCAAGGGCGACGAAGGGCGTGGAATTGGGGTGGAAGTGGTGATGATGAGTTTCTCTGGGGGACACCTGGGGCTGAAAGCCAGGCAGGAAGAAGCAGAGGCAGAGAGTGATCATGCGGTTGGGGAGGCCGTGCTCCAGTCATGTTCATGCAAGCATTTCCAGTCGTCAAGACTGCCAGACACACGATACGAGAGACCATCTATTGCTGTGAAAAGAAGACGGCACAAAGTAAATGCTCTTGATTGTAAAAAATGATGTGTTGATCTATTCAAATGCCTCATATGCTTATCTTATCTTCGTCATAATCAACCCCTATTTCGCCAGTGTCCTCTCGTACTCAACCAGCTCGGAGAAGCCGTTGATCTGCTTCGTCGTGTCTTCCGGGATGGCACACGGCAGCCTAGGAACACCACCGTAGCCATAGAACTCCCTCAGGGCAGTCTTGACAGACACAAAGCCGCCCTGAATAGCTACCCAGTCGCCACGGGCCACGACAGCCTGCACCTCGCGAGCCTTGGCCAGCTTTCCCTGCTCCCACAGGTCCATGACCTGAACACATGCGCGAGGGGCAATGTTTCCTGTTCCACCGATGATGCCGTGTCCGCCAACAACAAGAGTCTGGAGGGTAAAGTCGACGCTGCCGCCGAAAGTCCTGAACGGCGAGGAAGTGGACTGCGAGGCGAGAGTGGCGGCGGCAACGCGGGCGAGCTTTCCAGTGTTGCCGCACGTCAGCTTGACGCCGACAATGTTGGGGTGGGCAGCGAGCTCGATTATCGTGTCGGAGGAGAGGTCGAGACCGGCGCAGGCTCCGGGGAAATTGTAGATGAGGATAGGAATGGGACTGGCATCGGCGACGGCGCGGAAGAACTCGATGATGTGGGCGGTGGTCAGGAGGCTTCCGTAGTAGGCGGGGGGCAAGACAAGGGCGTAGTTTCCGCCTGATGCCTCGGCCTCCTCGCAGAGCTGGATGGTCTCGCGGGTGGACTGGGCGCCGCAGCCGACGATGAGCGGCAGATGGCTCTTGCCAGCCTCGTCGAGGGCGCGGCGGGTGGTGCGGTTGATAAGCTGACGCTCCTCGTGGCTCAGGTGGACAGCCTCGCCGTTGGAGCCCATGGTGGCGATGCCGGCGATGCCAGAGTTGGCCAGACGGGTGGCGTGAGCCTGTGTGGTGGCGACGTCGATGGAGTCATCGTCGGCAAAGAAGGCCACGGTCGGGACGTAGAGACCGGGAGCGAGGGGCGTTGCTGACGAGGCCGTGTCGGCGTTGCCGTTGGAGATGGTCGAGGGAGACATGTTGAAGGGAGGATGGGTATCGGGAGATGTCTCTGATGGGTATCAAGGGGGGAGAGTTTCAAAGGACTCGGTCGAAGAGAGGAATGACTTGACAGGCTGAAAAGGTGTTGCAAAAGGATACTGAACTGTCAAGGAAATTGTTCAGTTAAACGATATGGTGGACGGGATGAGGATGCATCTTGCCGCCACCGTCGGCCAACGGTTGCCCCCAAACATTGTCGGCAAAGGCTCCGATGGTGGCACGGCGAATTTGGGGGAACGCTGTACACTGTGAGAGGTGTTGGGGCGAAGGGGGGAAAGGGGGCCGACCGAGGCTCCGTCACAGGCGCACCACCGCGATGCGACCCCCACGAATACTCCCGGTCGAGTCAGCGTCTCCACCAAAACCCGACCCCGTTTGTCAACACTGCGTCCAGCACCTCTCCACGCTCTCGCTCTCCCCTCTCCCCCTCGTCTGGTCTCGTGCCCATCAGCCCTGCCCCCCATTCATCATGACAAGAATGATTCGAGAGGGGGTTCTAGAGGGGCTCTGGAAGGACGCGCATCACGCAGCTCCAATCAGCCGCAGCAGCCAACATTCGTACATACATCTCCGGTCCCCCACGCAGAGGGTGAGACTGCTTCCCCCGAGTCCCCTCTCGACCTCTCCGCACCTGGCACGATCATCCCACCGCTGTGCGCCTCCTGACCGGGGGGCACTGGGCCAGCGTCACACGCACTCCACAGATCGAATCCTCCCCAGGCGTGCTGGCCTTGGGGAAAGCCGGGGCAGTCTGACGCAGGGGGACAGAGGGGGGGGACACGAGTCACCTCTTGGTCAGCTCCGTGGGGGGTCGAACGCCGTCATGATTCGGCAAAGCGTCCATTTCTCCGACGCCGCCCGAGACAGGAGGCCGACCCCTCCTTATCTCGGGCATCAGCTGCACCACGGCGCGGGGAAGAAGTGATTGAAGCATTCGTTGCACAAGTCAGACTATCAGCAAGAACCAAGAACGCAAACCACAATCACAATGTCCGACAAGCAGATTGACGTCCTGGTCTACGGCCTAGGAGCGTGAGTCTGCCTCAAAGTGCCGCACCCCTGCTCCAGAACTGACCACCATCGTAGCATCGGCTCCTTCTACGCCTTCATCCTCAGCCGCGCCCCGGGCGTCAGGCTCAGCGTGCTGGCTCGGTCCAACTATGGCCCCGTTAAGGAGAATGGCATCATCATGAACAGCCACAACCATGGCGACCATGTCATCAAGCCGTACAAGGGTGAGCCACCATGGGGGTCTGAGCTTTTAGAATGAGTTCACTGACTTTCTCCAGTCGTCAAGACGGTCGCTGAGGCCGAGATGAAGTTCGACTATATCGTGTGCGCACACAAGGCCATTTTCCAGGACACCGTCCCCGAGCAGATCGCCGCTGGCGTCGACGAGGCGAGGACCACGATTGTCATTATCCAGAATGGTGTTGGCAACGAGGTTCCTTTCCGCACATACTTCCCCAAGACAACCATCATCTCCTGCGTCGTAAGTAACCCTCATACCAAAAAGGGGAACTTCCAGTGTCTGACACTTTGCAGACATGGACGGGCGGTATCCAGTCCGAGCCCGGCATCTTCCGCCAGATCAAGTCGGAAGACATGCAAATTGGCCTCTACACCAACGAGCAAGGCGATCAATCCGTCGAGAAGCAGCGCCTCGACGAGTTCGCCGGTCTCCTCACAGCCGGCAAAACCGTGTTCCAAGTCGTCCCCAACATCCAAGTCCAGCGCTGGGAAAAGGTCGTCTGGAACGCCGCCTGGAACTCCCTCACAACTCTGACCCTGCTCGACACCCATTCGTGGCTGAACAGCACCGAAGGCGCCGACCCCATGACGCGTCGCCTCATGACTGAGGTCATTGACGTTGCGCGCAAGTGCGGCGTGCCCATTGAGTATGAGCTTGTCGACCGCCTGGTGCAGAAGATTCTGGACATGCCTCCTATTGGCAGCAGCATGCAGAATGACTACCGTGCCAACAAGCCCATGGAGGTTGATATCATTCTGGGATACCCTGTTGCTAAGGGCCGGGAGCTGGGCGTGCCGATTCCGATTATTGAGACTATCTTCCTTATTCTCAAGGGTGTTAACCTGCGGATTCTCAGGGAAAACAACATGGCGTAGGGACAGTTTAGGATTAATGCAGTAAAATGACGTTTCAATTCATCTGTTTGTGCATGGATGTGACTGAATGCGGCGACACTTGGCAGATTGGTGCTGCCTGGAACAACTTCTAAGATGAACCAACCTCGCCTTGTCATCGTTACTCTCGATGAAGTCAAGCTTGGCATGAACATGAACAACATTACTCCAACAAATTAGTTGTTACACGCTCCAAGAAGGACCCCATCCGTCAACCCTGTGTCAACTTCTCAAGTTAACTTGCCCCGTCTTCCATCCCTCCACCCGCCCACGTGGACACCAGCTCCTCTTCTCTCGCACGAGCATCATCTCAACTCTACCACAAGACAGTGACCCCCATGACCCTGACCCCCAAGTCAAGGCCTCAACGACCACGGGAAAGCTCCGGGGCCCCAGGAGCTGAACCCCAGAAGCCGGGACCCGAACAATGTCCGCCGTCTCGGATTCCGACGACTTGGTTCATGCATGGCATCCTCGTGGACACGATTACCTTGGCACGACCACTAACGCAAGACACAGGGAGCTGAACAACGTGGACCTCGATTAAAGCAACCCTGACTCGACCCCTTACCGCCCCATCCAGCCACCATCCACCGTCAGCAACTCGCCAGTCACATACAAGCTCCCAGCACCAGCAAGGAAGATCGTAGCCCCCTTGAAATCATCCGGCGCCCCCCACCGTCCCTGCGGGATACGGACCAGAATCTGCGGCGCCCTCTCAGGGTTGTTAATCAACGCCTCATTCATGTCCGTGGCGATGTACCCCGGCGCAATAGCGTTGACGTTCACACCCTGGCTGGACCACTCGTTGCTCAGCGCCTTGGTCAGCTGCGCAATGCCGCCCTTGGCCGCCGCGTACGCCGGCACGGTCAGGCCGCCCTGGAAACTGACGAGGGACGCCACGTTGATGATGCTGCCGCGGTAGCCCACACCGTTTCCACCGCCTGTGAGGGATGTGTTGGGGGGACGGGTGAGCATGTAGGCGCCAAAGTCGCGACAGAGCGTCCAGACTGTCGTTAGGTTGACTTGGAGAACCTCGTTCCAGTCTGACATGGGGAATTGGTGGGCTGGGTGGCGGCGCTGGATGCCCGCGCAGGTGATGAGAATGGAGACGTCGTGGCCGGCGCCCAGGATGCGCTTGGACAGGCCCTCGACGTCGGTTTGGTTGGAGAGGTCGGCGGTGAAGATGGAGGCCTTGCGGCCGAGGGCTTCAACCTTTTGCTTGGTCTCTTGGTTGCTCTCATCTCGCTGTGTCATGTCAGCGCATTTGCGCTTTGAGGCTGGAAATCCTTGCGTCTGGCCTACCTGGATCAGGACAATGTCCGCGCCAGCCTCGGCAAGGGCCAGGACCATGGCCTGGCCAATGCCTCTGGTGCCGCCCGTCACGACCGCCGTCCGGCCCTCGAGGGAGAAGAGCTGCTGCAGGAATGAAGCCATGGTGTGTGTCTTTGGTGTCTGTGGATGCTTCGGAATCTCCGGATTCTGGATTGCTTCACCTGTGAATGCTGTCCATATTTGAGCCCCTCGCGAGCCGGCCGTTCCTCGACCGGAACCGGCATCGCCAGCATTGGTCTGACCCCCACGGGCTATGGGATCGACTGCCGCGGGGTCGTCACAAGCCAGGCATGAAAATCGGACGACCGGTCTTAGAAAAAGAGGAGAAACTCGCCAGGCCTCCACTAGCAAAAGCATGGCGCTGCTTTCGGCTGTAGATTACTCCAGCCGCTCCGTCATCGTGGGAGGTAGACTTGTGTCCGCGGCTTGTCAGGGGCTGAATCCAGCCTCCCCCCTTTCATCCCCGCAAACACACTCCACAACCATGACTCGCACACCCCAGCGCGAACCCGACAACGCCTTGGGGGTCAGTTCGCCGGTCTTCTTCTCCGCGTTCTCCGATGGGGTCAATGTCAGGGAGGATGGTGGGGGGCACGGAGGACTCCCCCATCGGCTGACCCCCAAAGACGCATCACGGCGGGAGGAAGTCCAAGACGCCGAGATGGACATTTTGCGGCATCATCTGGGGTTTAATACGCCATGCTGTACGTGGAAGCCTGACACCATGTTTGTAGCGTCAACTTCAGCCCATTCCACACCGCACAACATGTCCCAAACAATCACAGCCTCCGTCCTTCACGGACCCCAGGATCTCCACACGGTTCGTCCCGGAAGCTGAACATCTTGCATGACTTGTGCTGACCCAACCCAGGAGAGCCGCTCCATCGATGCTCCCAGCGAGGGCGAGCTTCAGATTTCAGTGATGGCCACCGGTATCTGCGGCTCGGATCTGCACTACTACAAGCACTACCGTAATGGAGACATCCTTATCAGAGAGCCCATGTCTCTGGGTCACGAGTCTGCCGGCATCGTTGAGACCGTCGGCTCCGGTGTCACAGGGTTCCAGCCTGGCGACAGGGTCGCCCTGGAAGTCGGCCTCTCATGCAAGACGTGCAAGCTCTGCCAGGCCGGAAAGTACAACCTCTGCCCTCAGATGAGGTTCAGGGGCTCTGCCAAGGCATTCCCGCATTTCCAGGGAACGCTGCAAGGACGCATCAACCATCCTGCCAGCATGTGTTTCAAGTGAGTACTTGTTCTTTTGGAAAGTGAACAATGGGCTAATCCTGAACAGGCTTCCCGAGAACGTGTCGACCGAGGAGGGAGCGCTTCTCGAGCCTTTGAGCGTGGCCATCCATGCCGTGCGCCGCGCCAAGCTGAGCCCCGGTGCCCGCGCCCTCGTCATTGGCGCTGGCGCCGTCGGCCTTCTAGTTGCAGCCATGCTCCGCGTCGAAAAGGCCAGCAGCGTCACCATTGCTGATATCGAGTCCGCTCGTGTCGAGTTTGCCACGGCAAACGGCTTCGCAGACAATGCGGTTGTTGTGCCGCGCAAGAGGCCTGAGAACGATACCTCCGAGGCCAAGCTCGCGCTCGCTCAGGAGACGTCGGCGCTTTTCAGGGGCGGTGAGTCTGGCGAGCAATTTGACGTTGTCTTTGAGTGCACTGGCGTCGAGGCTTGTGTTCAGGCTGGCATCTACTCGGCCGCTGCTGCTGGAAGGCTGATGATCATTGGCATGGGAACGCCGGTGCAGACGCTGCCCCTCTTGGCGGCTGCTCTGAGGGAGGTGGATATCGTGGGTGTGTTCCGGTACGCCAACACGTACCAGTATGGCGTCGACTTGCTGGCCAAGAGGGAGTCAGTTGGCCTACCTGATATTAGGAAGCTGGTGACACATCGGTTTGCTGGTTTTGACAAGGCGCCGGATGCATTTGCTACGGCGTCGAGGCCGGCGGATGATAAGGGGCAGCTGGTGATCAAGGTGGTCATTGAGACGTAGACTAAAGTATGTTTACAATGAAAAGTCTTGCATCAAGCCATAACAGCCGTGCCAACATGAACTCTTTGATGGGACTTGGAGGTCAATCGTTCAATCGTAGCTGAGATGCTACTTGAAAATGTCGTCGTGCTAAACATGAGGACGAGCACCTGTCATCTGACCGATAATGTTCACTCCCCGGTCGAGTTTGCCCTATGTAGTCGTTGGGTTCACGTCAGGTTTAAAGAGAGGTCACTCAAGAAAATATAGCGATCGCTTCTACTTGGTAGCAGGATGGCCTCCTAAAAAAATTAAGTAGCGCCCAGTCCCATCTTGCAACATCATCAAGTTCACATCGTCAGGGAATCTAATATGAACATGCTTGATTATTTTTACATCAACACCGTTTTACCACTCCCGAATGCTGCCATCCGGTCCGTGGAACGTCTTGACCTGCCACGGCTCCGTCTCCTTGGAAATCTTGATCACCATCTCCTCATCAATGTCAATACCCAGACCGTATCCCGTCGGCGCCTTGACGTAACCAGCCTCGATATCGAAGACGGTCGGGTTCTTCAGGTACGTGAGCAGGTCAATGTCACCCGCCTCAACGTTGTAGTGCATGCCCAGGCTCATCTCAAGGATGGCAAAGTTGGGACACGACAGGGCCACCTGGACACTAGCGGCGAAAGCCACGGGACCCAGGGGGCAGTGGGGGGCGATGGCGACGTCGTAGGCCTCAGCCATTTGCGCGATACGCTTGGTCTCGGAAATTCCGCCGGCGTGGGCGATGTCGGGCTGGAGGATATCGACGCTGGCGTCCTCGAGGAACCTCTTGATGTCCCAGCGGGTGTACAGGCGCTCGCCAAAGGCGATGGGGATGGTGGTCTGGTCGGAAAGCTTGCGGATAGCCTCGGGGTGCTCGCACAGAAGGGGCTCCTCGATGAAGAGGGGCTTGTAGGGCTCAAGGGCGCGGGCGAGCTGCTTAGCCATGGGCTTGTGCAGACGACCGTGGAAGTCAAGGCCGACATCCAGACCAAGGGCCTTGACCTGCTTAAGACGCTCCACGGTAGCGTCGAGGACTGACGGGGAATCGACCCAGTTCATGTCCTCGGTGGCGTTCATCTTGACGCAGGTGAGGCCCTGCTCGATGCGCTTCTTGGCGGCAGCCTCAACATCGGACGGGCGGTCACCACCGATCCAGCAGTAGACCTGGACCTTCTCGCGGACCTTGCCTCCGAGGAGCTCGAAGACGGGCATCTTGTGCACCTTGCCTGGGGCGGGTCAGCAAGAAGAAGTAAAGGAGTGGACGAATGACATACCCTTGAGATCCCACAAGGCAATGTCGATACCAGACATGCCGGACATGAAGACGGGTCCTCCACGGTAGAAGCCGTGCCTCCAGAACATTTGCCAGATGTTCTCAATGTCACTGTGCCGCGTCAGTCAGGACGCCTCAAGGGAAAATGGGCGGGAATATGTGCTTACTTTGCCTCCAGACCAATCACCCTAGGAATCATCTCCTCAAGGCAGCCCTCAACCGCAAGGTCGTGGCCCTCGAGCGTGGCCTCACCCCATCCGTACTCGCCATTCTCATCGGTAACCTTGACCATGAGCCATCTCGGCTTAACACGGTAGTACTTGACCGAAGCGATCTTCGCCATGGTGGATATGTGTGGTGGTGGTGGAGGCGGGGAAGCGGGAAGAAGGGGAGAAGATGGCGGGGAAATGTGAAGTTGGTGCTTTGCTAATTGGTGTTCCCTGAGGAACGCCCGGAGAGTATTTCAACAGAAGCTGGACGAAGGCTGTTTCCGATGGTCGGCAACATACCCGAGCTTAGCTAGTCGATGGCTCCGTCAGGATGAGGGGAAGATGGGGCATCGGGGCGATGGCCTGGGGGTCAGCCCCTGGACTGTGGGCAGCTGACTGCCCTGACCCCCATCGTGTCCCACTGACCCCCGCGGGGCTCCTGCAGTGGTGACCCCCACGAGAAGGCCGCTGTGTCACCGCCGGTTTAGAAGCCTGTTTCTTCGAGAAGCGTACGTGGACGGGGAAATGCCCGACTTCTGGATGCATGGCTCCGGTGGGAGGATGATTGGGGGTCGCGGAGTGCAAGTCATCCTGCCGAAAGACGGTTTTGGAGGGGGTTGTTTCGTCGAAAGATCACTGCCCGCCTACTAGTACCCTGACCCCGCAGACTCTCTAACCGGGCAGCTGGAACCCACTGGCACTTTGGTTCAGTGCATCCATCCTGAAGCCTCGGGCCCTCTTCTACCTGCGGACTACCTCCCGGCATAGATACTCAAGATCTTCAGACTATCTCAGTGACCCTGCTTGTGAGGGTGGTGGTCGTCTCAATATCAACTGCAGTCAGACATGGCCCCATGACCTCGGACAAACACCGAGAAAGATGACCACATCTTTGAGCTTGGTCAGGCTCCCTGCCACGGCGGCCTTGCATTTGCCAGAGGGATGTTCCCAGACTACATCTGCTCAGTCTGTCCGCTCGGCACGTCTCCCGTTGCATTTGCCATTTTGTCTCTGCCTTCAGCCTGACTCACCCTATGATTCAAGATTTGACAGGAAACACTGACTGCTTGGAATTCATAGAATGCCCAGCTGCATGCCACGTCACCTGCCCGCAGTCTGCATGAGTGGCAGTCTGCATGAGTGGTTCGCTTTTGCGTTGTGCCGCCTTGGGCGCAGACTTCGCTTATCATGCATGCTATGCAGGCCCGACTTGCCCCTCACGGGAGCCTCATGCTCACTCATCTTCCCGGGACTCAGAGTGTGCACGACCAACATCTGTCCGAGATTCCTGAAGCACGCCTGGAAATGGTTGAATCATCTCTCCCCAAAGCGGCCGACCTCTCGCGCACCCGCTTGTGGCTGGGCCCCCGCGCAGACACCCCCTTTGCAGAAGACCCGAGTCTCGTCGCTGGCCTTGCCGACTACAGTGAGGATTCATCCCGGGCGTCATGGCCCACGCTGGCGTGGACGCGGGCCCATCGGCTGCACGATACAAAGACCCTCTGCGATGGATGCGCCGCCCTAGACGTGACCGCCATCGTCGAGGGCGCCCCCCCGACCAAGCTGCTCGACGACTTCAACGAGATTGAAAAAAATGCAGGCCGGTGCAGGCTGTGCGCCCTCCTGGCACAAACGTACCGCGGCGTCGAGGGCGTCCACTACCGACAGAACTTTGTGTACAGGATGAGGAACCGCGATATCGGCGACGGGCCCGTCATGGTTTACAAGACCGAGGTCCATGTGGAGTTTGGGGTGCCGATGCCTGCGGACTGGCCGGACAGCCAACAGGGCTCGAAGCTGTTCCCGTGGGAGCTAGGACGCTTCAAAATCGAGGTGCCTCTTAAGAGGGAGCAGGCCGCGGCAGACACGTCAGCCGAGGTTCGCGCTCTTGTGCTGCGACGTGAGCTGCGGCGGACGTCCTCTGAATCGGGCTGGTGCTCATCGTGCGCGCCCGAGGCGGTCGCCTCAAGGGGCCATGGCCAGTCTGCTTCCGCAGACCTCAAAATTCCGCTACTACCGTACCGGGTCGTCGAGATTCTCGGCTCGCCAGAAACCCCCGGTGGCCTGACAAAGCTGCGTCTCAAGACTTCAGAGGCAGACCAAGCGGAGCACGCGCCGTATGCGACCCTGAGCCACCGATGGGGAGGGGTCTCGACGCTCAAGACCACAAGGGAAACACTGCCAGACCGGACCCTGGGCTTCCTGCTGAGCGAGATGCCACGAACATTCCAGGACGCCGTGCTGGTGGCCTCGGCCCTCGGGTTCCGCTACGTCTGGATCGACTCGCTGTGCATCGTGCAGGACGACGAGGCCGAGTGGCGTGAACAGTCGGCCGTCATGGGCGCCATCTACATGAACGCGTCCCTGACCATCGCTGCCCACTCGGCCGCCCAGTGCAACGAGGGATTTCTTTGGCGGAGCCAGGTGCCGTCTTGTCTTCGCATACCCTCGACCCCAGCTGCGTTTTCCCTCTCCCTGCCACCCCTCGAGTCGTCACAGCTTCGCCGCCGCTTTTTCGAGAGCGAGATTGCAAAGAGGGCCTGGGTCCTTCAGGAGCTGACCCTGTCGCGCCGCATCCTGCATTTCGTCGAGGACCACGTCTTCTGGGAGTGTGAGCATGCGTGCGGCGTTCCGACGAGGAAACCCCCCGAGGGAGACGGCATGGACTCTTCGCTTGAGGGGCTGAACCCGCTGCCGGCGGCGACTTCGGCGGCCATCTTCCGCACCGCAACATCAACACTCAGTGTCCACTCGGCATGGCTGGGGCTCGTGCAGAGGTACTCGGAGTATCGCATGACTCAAAAAGGCGACAAGCTCGTGGCGGTCTCGGGCATCGCCAACGTGCTGCGCCAGGCGTACAGAGACATGTCCGGTGGACACAAGGAACACAGCCTTGACGACTATCACTGCGGAGTCTTTTCCGGAGACGTCCCGAGGTCTCTCTTGTGGTTCAATGCGGCCGAGTCATACGGCAGCGAGATTGAGCGCTACATCGAAAGAGCCCCGACATGGTCCTGGGCGAGCGTCGACTGCGTCCTCAGCTTCCCCGCTCTGGCCCTCGATACGAATGGGGACGAGGACGAGGCGAGGCCGCTGGACATGCTGCGCGTCCACTCGTGCCGCCACAGGGGCAATATCGGCCTGCCAGGCCGAGGGCCGTCGTGTCGGCTCGTCGTCGAGGCGCCGCTCTTCCATATTCCGAGTGGTATGGTCCGGGTCAAGTCGAAGCAAGTGCTCAAGCCGACGTCCATCCCGAGATTCGTGGTGCGGCTTTGTCGCGAGGGCGACGACGAGAGGACAGCATACGGCTGGTTCGTCCCGGACGAGACGGATGTGCTGCCGGGCGAGGTTGGGTATTTCCTGTTCCCGGGGCCGCCGGTCGTCCTGTCCTTTGTTGCTGTGCGAGGGCGTGTCGTTGACGGGGACGTTGTGGCGGCGTATTGTCTCGTCGTTCGTCCGGTTGAGGGGCGTCCGGGCGAGTATAAGAGGATCGGTCTGAGCTATTTGTATAACCGGGGGGACGATATCAGGAATGCTCTCGCCGCGCCGCCGGGTGTACTGACGTTGGTGTAACATAACTGCTTGCATGGCCATCGCTGAATCGCTGATTGTCGGTTTAGGTACCTAGGCTAGATTACATCCACTGCCAACTCCTTACAGGCCCCCTTGAACTTCTCCTCGTCCCAAGACTCCGTCTCCTCTGGCAACACAAAGCTCGAGTACGAAGAACCCGCTGACCGAATCAGCTCCTCGACACCCTGGCCATTGGTGAAGGACCAAACTCGGACAAATCGGCTGCCAAACTCCAGCTGGAAGGCCTCGCCCGCCGAGATGACCAGCGTCTGCCCCTCCCGCACCTCGGCCCACGACTCATCGCCACCCTTGATCTTCACCCGCAGCAGGCCTTCCTGGACGCAGAAGCAGTGGTCGACGGTCGCAAATGTCAGCCACTGCGTCAACGGGGACTTTCCATAAACATGAGACGACTCGATGCTGGAGATGGCAAACTTGCCACCCGTCTGGGACGCGTGGATGAAGGGTCGGGAAATGACACCGCCCAAGATCCATCTAGGGCCAGTGTTGGCTCTCAGGAAGTACTCCTTGCCAGGTTCGGGGAGGGTGTTTTCTGAGTCCAGCCAGTCTCCGACGGGTGGTGCCTGGTAGTCTCGCTTGAAGTGCACGTCGAATCGGTCCTTGGCGACCATCATCTTCTGCCCAAGCAGGGCGCCGAGGTTCCGGTTGTCGTTCTCGGGCACGATGACGCCTCCGTAGGTCTCGCCGACATAACGGAAGAAGTCGATCCAGTCACCAGGGGCCACCAGACCGATGGTCTCGGTGTGCGGTCCCATGAGCTCCGGGTTGTGAATCACGTTCTGGAAAATGTTAGCAATGAAAACTGGTGACGCGCGAGAGGAACATACCGGCGGGACGTAGGCAAAGTCGCCAGGCCCCATGATGCGGCACTTGTCCCCATTCCAGAGCTTGAGGAAGCCCTTTGTGACGATGAAGATATCGTGGGCCTCCTC
Organism: Plectosphaerella sp. P0831; assembly: GCA_014635975.1. Taxonomy (NCBI): domain Eukaryota; kingdom Fungi; phylum Ascomycota; class Sordariomycetes; order Glomerellales; family Plectosphaerellaceae; genus Plectosphaerella; species Plectosphaerella sp. P0831. The sequence continues at coordinate 87,019 of JACAFV010000123.1, read as the reverse complement.
ATGATAGTGGAAGCCAGGGGCGTCAGAGAGGACGGCGCCGCTGGAAAAGACAGCGATGCCGCCGTTGGTCTGTTTTGAAGATGCAAGGATGCGGAAAACACCTTTACTGCCGGGGATTGTGATGCGTTCACCTTCGAGCTGGTCGATGATGTAGCTCGTCCGGGCGTCGGGAGGGGTTGTGTGGACGGGGACGCTCATGGTGAGTGATAAGGGGGTGGCTCAGTGGGGTGATAGCAGATAAGGAATAAGGATAAGGATAGGGGGAATGTCTGAGACGGGCAAATGCTGATGGGCTAAGATTGATGCAGAAATCAGGGGATCAAGTGCGACAAAGAAGCCACATCTATAGAAAGCATTGATTTTTCCGTGGCCTCCGGTGACGCCGACGAGTTTGTCAAGATTCTTGGTGCCGGGACTTCAAGCAGCGAAACTGCTCCGGCCATCCCACTTCCCGGCATACATGGACGAGGGGATTGTGGGGGTGGATGCGCAAACGAAACCCCGCGCTCCGGAAATGCCGCTGTCGATGGAGGGGGGGCAGCCCGGAATTCCCGGTCTCCCTGATCGACCTCCTGGCTCGGCAATCGACCCTGGCATTGTCGGCAGGGTGGCACCTCCGTTCTGTCTGCCTGTACCGACTCGTCACCATGACAGCTCAGGAGACTTGAAGCATCAGCACCGCCGCGATACGCCAATCTCACTACCCTTTTCATTTTCTGACGATAGTTTGAACCAACGCGCGTCAACATGTCGAGACCAGCGAGTTTCAGGGCAGTTTACAAGACCCTGGGCACACAGGAGATTGACGTCGATGTCTTTCTGCCTCCACCACGGCCGGCCAACAGCAACAGTGGTCATGCCGGGTGTCCAATTCGTAGGCAACCTCACACCAACTCCTAGAACCAAAGCAGTTGACCATTCCAAATAGTCATCAACATCCATGGCGGTGCTTTCATGCTGGGCTCATCTAAAATGGTGAACATGGACCAGGTCGCCGACTGCCTCGACAGGGGCTGGATTGTCCTGGCGCCGAATCATCGCCTTTGTCCTCAAGTCGACCTCCTTGACGGGCCCATGCGCGATTGTCGAGACTTGCTGGCATGGGTCTACGAGGGAGGCTTGGAGCGCGCCATCTCGGGTCAGTTCAAAGAGCCGCCTTTGCTTGACCTGGACCATGTTTTCTCCTTTGGTACCTCGTCCGGAGGAACGCTCGCTTTGTCATTGGTATGTTTCTCTTGATCATCATCCATCATAGACCAATCACTAACATGTACCAGGGCTTTGGTGTTCCTCGACCAGTCGCCGGCATTGTGGACATGTACGGGCCTTGCCACTTCTCTCACCCCATCTGGACGTCAGAAATTCCCCATGTGGCGGCCAAGCTTCCCAAGGACCTCACCAAAGACCATTTGAACAAAGTCTATGACGAGTCACCCGTCCCAATCCAAGGAGGCGTCTCCCTCGAAGGCCAGGCCCAAGGCCCGCCCAACTTCAGCGACCCTCGCCAGGCTTTTGCCCTGACCCAGATAGCCACGGGAAACGTGATGAACGCCATCTTCCCGTCAAAAGATTGGGACAAGGTCGACCCCCTGAGAAACATCAACCAAGACTTCCCACCCACTTTCATCATCCATGGGCAAGCAGACACGATGGTCCCTATGGAGCTTAGCCAAAGTTTTTGGCAGGCGCTTCAAGACAGGGGTGTCAAGTGCGGGATGCAGGAAATTCCGGGGGAGGAGCATACCTTTGCAGCCAAGATGAAGGTTGGGTCCCAGACGTGGGAGCTGCAGCGGCGGGGCTTTGAATTTCTGCAGGGCCTTCTGTAGACTGGGGTTCAGTCTCCTAGTAGCGTCTCTAGTTCAATGCATCCATCACAACCTCGTCTTCTTGTGATCCGGACAGATGCTTCGGACAAGCCAGGGCGAGTTCGGCCTAAGGGAACCAGCCCAACATCTGCATTTCGAGACTTGACACATTTGATTTGACACATTCAGGTGAGAGTTTCTGCTAGTTTCATCCTCACATTACCAACCCTCGGCAAGAAATGACCCGTGCACGTGGTAATGGTCCGGGGTGGCGTGGCTCTCCATGGGGTCCCCGCGGATAGTGGGGTCGGAATTCCCGGACGACACCTGCACGGGCCACGCCCCATGACAACCACCACGATGTGTTGGCCCCCGCCTCTCTGCATTGGACACACCATACAACTCCAGACGAAGGCTGCAACACTCGGAATATATCTTCACGTGGCCTCCATTCGCTTTGTGCATTCAAACTCCTTATTCTCCATCTCGTCCTGTCACGAAGTTGCCGTTACCAGCGTCGCACTTCTTCAGCATTCGGACATCAACTTTCAAGCCTTCCACAATGGGATCACCTCGGAGCGACGATGGCAGAGAGCTGGCTCTCAGCGCCGACAAGGCGGCCATCGAACACCAGGAGATCATTGCCGTCGCTGCGGATGAGCAGATGACCGCATGGCAGTGCATGGTCGCGAACCCGAAGATTGTCATGTGGACTTTGTACGCCAACAGTAAGACCAGAACCCCTCCTCATGTCTGTCAAACAACTCTTTCTAACCTCCAATAGTCGGCTCAATGATGGTTGGCTACGAGAACCTGGCCCTTTCCATCTGCCTGGCCATGCCGGCTTTCCAGTGAGTCCGGCTCAGCCACGTCCCAGTCCACTTCGAACTCCGCTAACCTCGTCACTCCACAGGATGACCTTTGCCACAGAAGTCAACGGAGCCCTCATCATCCCCGCCTACTGGCAGTCCGCCTGGAACGCTACTTATAACGTCATGAACATGGTCGGCTGCCTCGTCGCAGGCGTGCTGCAGGACTGGTTCGGCCGTCGCTCCGTCTTCCTCGTCGCCATTGCCTGCTCCTGCAGCGGTATTGGCGTCACATACGTGGCTCACACGCCCGAGCTTTTCCTCGGCGGCAAGATCTTGACGGGATTTTCCATCGGTCTCATCCTCGCGGCCACGCAGACATACATCTCTGAAATCGCCCCTTTGCCCATGCGCGGCATTGCCCTTTCGGCTAACACCATCATGATGGTAGGTCTTCAAGTCGAAAAATCGAGAGTATCCATGCTGACGAAACCTAGAACCTCGGTATGCTTATTGCTGTGGCAGCCACTTTCAGCCGCATCTCCATCATGGACGACTCTTCTTTCCGCGTCATCTTCGCAGGTGGCTGGGCTTTCCCCGCTGCTCTGGCCGCAGGCCTGTACTTCATGCCCGAATCTCCCTACTGGCTCGTCATGAAGGCGCGCCACGAGCATGCCCGCAGTTCACTTGTGCGACTCTCCAACGGCCGCGAGGACATCGAAGCCCGCCTCGTCCAGATCCAGCACACCATCGAGGCCGAGCGTCGTCTCAACGCCCAAAAGTCTTCCTGGGCCGAGCTCTTCCGCGGCACCAACGGGCGTCGCACTCGCATCATTTTGATCTGCTTCTACATGCCCATGGTGGTCGGCGCAAACATCGCCTCCAACGCGCCCTACTTCCTCAACCAGACTGGTCTTGACAGCCACACGGTCGTCAAGCTTGTCCAGATTGGAATCAGCTTGGGCGTTGTGTCTGCCGTGTTTAACATCTTCCTCATGATGCGTCTTCGCCATCGTGTGCTCATCTTTGGCGGTGTGGCTTTCTGCGCCGCCATGTTCCTCGTCATGGGAATCATGGGCACCATGGCTCGCACAGAGACAAATATGACAGTCATCGGCATGGCGCTGCTGATCACTTCGCTTTCATACGGTCCCGCAGTTGGTGCCTCCAATGCCATTGCTGGAGAGACCTCGGCCACCCAACTGCGATCCAAGTCTATGGGTCTCGGCCAGGGCTGGTCGGCCATCAGCAGCACCATCTGGCAGATCATTCTTCCCTATCTGTTCAACACTGACCAGCTCAACCTTGGTGGCAACATTGGATGGATTTTCTTTGTACAATGTCTGCTGTACCTGGTGTTGCTGTACTTCGACGTCCCTGGCACCAAGGGTCGCACGTATGAGGAGCTAGATATCATGTTTGAGCTAAGGATTTCGGCTTGGAGGTTTGAGGGACACAAGGTTGATGGAAACGGAGACTTGGAGTGAGAGACGGAGAAAATTGAGGCTTGTTTGCGTTTGTAGCAGCAGGAGGTGAATGCGGGTTTTCAGATGTCGTGTAACGTCCCTTACCCACTTATGGGCACCCCCCCCATTTAGGCACCCTTAAAATGCCTCACCGCCACTTCAACCTACCCTTTTCAACCCACGATATTCTAACTAATTTCTGTTATCATTTCCCCGAATTTTCTACGATACTACCTCTATATATAATGTCTACGTATACTAAAGATAAAGTTAATCAGGCTCTTAAGTCGATCAGAAATAGTTAGCCTATAAAGACAGCCGCGAAGATCTAGGGAGTCCTAAGATCGACTCTTCAGAACCGTATCCGCGGCTATTAATAAAGAACTACCGCTTTCGCTAGCTAACAGAAGCTCTCTAAGACCCAGGAAGACNGTTAGCCTATAAAGATAGCCGCGAAGATCTAGGGAGTCCTAAGATCGACTCTTCAGAACCGTATCCGCGGCTATTAATAAAGAACTACCGCTTTCGCTAGCTAACAGAAGCTCTCTAAGACCCAGGAAGACCAGCTAGCTAGCTGGATCCAGGTCCAAGCCTCCCTAGGGCTCCCCCCGACGCACGCGTAGGTCAGGGATTTTACCGAACGGATCCTACGCCTATAAGGAGGGTCCCCTACCCTTAGGAAGAACTAGTTCCAAGCCTTTACCCGTCGAAATCCTTTAATTAAGGTCCAGCGCGCTAGGCCAATCGATTCCCAGCGTATTAACGGCGCGTCGACTAACGTCATCAGGACCTGGTTCAAGCATCTCGCCGTCGACCAGATTAAGGACATCAAACCAGCCAACCGATATAATATAGACGAGACCGGTATCCTCGAAGGTCGAGGGTCTAACGGCCTAGCCCTAGGATCCGCGGAGAGCCGGAATCTACAGAAAAAATAGCCAGGGTCGCGAGCCTAGATCACTCTTCTAGAGTACGTCAGTACTACAGGATCTACGATCCCACCGCTAGTTATTTATAAGGGTAAGTCAGTCTAACAGTAGTAGTTTCCTTTAGATCTATAACCTTATACCGGCTGGAGATTCCACGTAATAGATAACGGATAGACCGATAACGAGACGGCAGTCTACTAGCTCCGGGATATCTTTATCCTATCTACCTAACTAACCGACCCCTCTACGACCCGGTTACTCGTCCTGGACGGCCACGGTAGCTACGAGTCTATAGATTTTATATATCTCTACTATACGTACTAGATCTATCTACTTTATCTACCTCCGTACGCGTCTTACGTCCTATAGCCGCTCGATTAGTCTATCTTTAGACCCTTAAAGGTAGCCTATAA
>JACAFV010000123.1:2564-81551 GCA_014635975.1 Plectosphaerella sp. P0831 | reverse complement strand
TAGGGAAACGGTAGTTCCTTAACTATTATCGGAAGGGTCGTTAGTTAGCTCTTACGGCGTAGAATATAAAGGCGGGCTGGAAATTAACAGGTCTATAGCTAGTTAATATAGCTAAGCCCCTTATAAGTCCTCTACTCCTCCACGAAACCAGGGACAGGTCCACGACCGTTAATCTAATCCTAGATCGAGCTCTTAGGTCTACACCTATCCCGTAGTAGGATATAGCTTTATCCTCGGTTAACTAGTCGACGCCCAGGAAGTCCGTCGATCTACGCGACCAGCTAGGTCAGTACAGCCGCCTAGATCAGCCTAGTAGTACGTAACGGCTACTCTTCCGGAAGGTCTAAAAAGGCTTTAAGGAGAAGGACTACCAACTAGCTACCCTATAGCGCAGGGTAGAAGCTCTCGAACAGCAGGTTAAATCTATACGACCTAGGAAAAAGAAGAAGGTCCAGATTAGCCCGAATTCCAAATTTACGGACATTAAGGCTATCCACCGGGCGCAGGTCGACGCAGGTGATAAATCTGATAATATAGCTGAATCCAGCGACTCTAACTTACCTAGTGAAGCAGAGGACTGTATTGTTGTGGGATCGCAGGTGGTGGAAAAAGAAGGCTGAAGGTAGTAGTGGTTTTTTGATGGGTGGATTTTGGGGTGCCCAAAAGGGGGGGGTGCCTATAAGTGGGTGAGGGACGTTATGTTATGGAAGGCTCAAGTGATACAATCGGGAAGTCAGGCAAGCACGGAGATGTTGTCTCGTGGAGGTACAAAGCGTGTATAAATATGTAGATTTGAAGCCCCCGAGAAAGTTGAGTGTCCTTCAACTCGATCTTCATGCGTTCAATCTAGGAACTTTGTTTCGGGGCATGAAAGTCAAATCATCTTCCCCAGCGCCCTTAATGCTCGACGACATCAAGCGCCTCCAAAGTCTCCTCCCACAACCGCTCACTAAATTCCTTGCCCTCAGGTGTATACCACAATGGCGGGAACCTGTTCAAAGTAAATTAGCACTCTTGTTCGTGTTACATCTTGAAATATTTGGCAGCTTACGGTGCAACGCCCCATTCCGACAGGAACGAGCCATGTGTCTCCTTCCTAGAGGTGGTGGCAGCATCGACATAAATCGTTGCGCTAACCTCAACTGATCTGGCTAGAATTGCCTGGCCAATACGTGCAAGCGAACGGACGATGGCGCTCCTGGCTGAGAAGAAGGATGTTCCAGCTGTCAAGCCAGGGTTCGGCATGTTGATGAGCACGTCGCTCGGCTTCACTGTTCGCGACAGCCGCTCGATGAAGAAGCAGAGCAAGAACTTGGACTCCTGATACATCTTCTGTGGGTCGTACGCCGCCTCACCGTCGTAGGCAGTGACGATAGGTGACTTCGTGTTCACCTTCTCGGCGGCGTACATCATGTCCGATCCGACCACGGAAAGGACTGTTGCTCGAGGGTTTCCTGTCCGTGGCTTCAGGCTATGAGACTTGAGAGCCGGGACAAGCAGGTATGCCAATAGAGCGGTGGAGAGATAATTGACTTGTATCGTAACTTCGTGGCCAGTCTTCGGAGCCTCGGTGTAGGGCACCTGCTGCAGCCCCGCGTTGAGAATCACCATGTCGATGCGCGGCGCGCGAGCGCACTGGTCGGCAAACGCTCGGACAGATCCATAGTCGAGCATGTCAAGCAGCCAAACCGAGATTTCTGCGTCTGGAAACTCCTTCCGAAGACTTTGAGCTGCCGCATCGCCGCGGGACTGGGAGCGCACAGCGAGGATGAGGTGCGCTAGGTTGGCGCGGAGGAGCTGGCGGCCGGACTCGAAACCGAGACCCGCGTTCGCCCCGGTGATGACGGCGACTTGATGGGAGAGATCGAGGTCAGTCGCCCGAGGCTTGGGGGTCGTGAATTGGCGGCGAACAAACGCAGAGAAGCTGCTTGCCGTCGAGGCCAGATTGCCGAGATCTGCAGACATGGTGATGGGGGTTTGCAGTTTGGGGGCACAAAGATCTGTCGCGGTGGAACCGTCCTTGCTGTATTTTCTCGTCTCAAAACTGAAGGGTTCGGTCATTCGGGGGCTATTTATCGACGTCGGGGGAGATTGACGAGGAGCGGAGGGACAGCTGCAGGTCATTTGGAGGCTATTCGATCGATTTCGGAGCAGGCGGAGCGGAGCGGAGGAAGCTCCAGCCCAGGCTGCATTTCAAAGCTAAAGGATCATCACCCATGTCCTCCCCCTCGAATCGACGTCGACCAGCGGGAATGGCTAAATTTCGGCAAAAGCTGAAGGATTTGTCTTGGTAATCCATGACGCCTATATTATTCCAGATCTGTCGGACTTCGCATGGGGGTGCATTCGGCGACAGTAGTGTCAAATGCGGAGCCTCCCGTCGACTTCACAAAGTTGAGCCCTATGCTGTTTGTTTAGGGCGACTATAGCAAGCTTGACAATGTGTTACTTACTTACCTACCTATGTTGTTTCGGTTCGCTGGATGGTCTTTTGCCGATCTTCAGGCCCACGTCTCTACTAGTAGTATAATAGGCCCCCTGACAGCTTCTCCAGAGGAGCAAGATCTTTCGTACATCGAGGAAGGAGATCCTCAGGGAAAAGGACATTGAAATATGTGGCTATAATCAGAAGCTGTGTTTACAATTTGAGATTTCCTCTCCGGACCCCGACGGACTCTACAGGGACGATCCCAGGCTTGTTTTGGCCTTCAATCTGATCTTGCTCTACCATCCCACGGCAACCATCACCGGCTACGTTATTGGAATCGATATTTGAGGCTTCAAGTACTTGATCATTCTCTGCACACTTCCCAAAACTAGACCGGCGCACAAATTGATGGTGCATCCCATTGCCAACTGATGGCACGAGCGTTGTCGTGTGGAAGCCAACTGTTCAACCCAGGAGCGACGGTGGATGGCTGACGTATAAGCATGGATAGTGATAGATGAAGCTGTGGTCAGGCTAGAATTAAGTGTGACGCCGTAGACTTTGACAGAAAAACATCGTCAAGGGAAAATTGCATTCTTGACTAGTTGTTACAACGTAATTCGCAGGTTCCTATAGCAAGAATGGCTACATGAGCCTGAATAGTAGCATTTTCTCACGGCGGGTAGTTCCAGCCCCACGACTTGAGCAAAGCCTGACGGCTGCATTCATGTTAGTAGCCCGGAAGAGTGAGTTACATCGGGGAAAACTTACGCTGAGTGAGTCGGCCAGGCAAGGTCTTTATCTGTCTTCATTAGTACGTCATAAAGAACCTGCTGCTCGCTCCTCTCAGTGAAGCAGTCGCCAGCCATAGTTATAGCCATGCTTGCGGTTCTAGAATCATCAGTCAGCACCAAGCAATGTCCCAATATCGAAAGCACTAACACGTATGCCGGTGGTGTATACTGGTTGGACTGTAGATGATCAGACTGCTAGGTTCCCTCCGTTAGGCTCAGACAGCTCTTCTCACCTCGGCAATGCCGACAATCGCCCGCACAGCCATCTTGATCTCCTCGTTCATGGAGTCGAATGCTCTTTTTCGGCTGAACCCCAGCTTTGGGATATTGGGGCTATGTGCAGCCAGGAGCATCTTGGCCAGATGATAGTGCTGGATACCAGTAACGACGGCGCTGTTGTAATATCGAATGTCCGGAAGGAATCCAGGAATCGTTCCGTTATCGTTTTCATCCGTGTAAATGGGCGAGTAGTGCCAGGGCCTTTCGTTCCACCACTCCTGGAGATATCCCTGGAGCTCGTCCCAGCCGTCAACTGTCACCTCTTGGGAGCCGTAGCAGTATCGCAAGCATGCCGCGCAGTAAATGATGATGCGGTTGGCAGTGTTGCAGCCGGTCACGTCCGGTTCGTTGAGCCACTCGAAAGTGTTGAGGGCGAAGTCTGAGCGGACTGGTCGGGAGTGGATGAACGCCATATAGATTTCCTGTCGCATTGCTATCCAGAATGAGGCGAGACGCAGTCCGGTGAAGTTGCAGGACATCTTTTGAGCTTCCAGAAAGACTCGCGTACCCATGAGGTGGAATTCTGGAGAAGGGGCCGATATGGGAGCGTCAATCTCTTCCATGGAGCGGAGTAGAATCAGGGATGTAAGCAAGTTTTCGTCAGCGACCGCCGCCGAGTTGGATAGAGCCGGTATCAAAGCGTTGAGACACTTTTGGTGATACTTGTCCGCCACGACACTGTCGTAGTCACCTAACCTGCTGAGACGCTTCGCAGCATAGGCGAGAATCGCATGGAACAGAGGGCAGCAGGTGGCGGCTCTCAAAGGAACAATGCGCGCAAAGTGCTTCTCTTCATCGCACATATCGAAGAAAGGCGTCAACGTGTCGATGTAATAACGGAAAAGCATCGCCTCTTCGGGGTCGCTGAGAGGCCACCGCGGTGTGTCCAGGTAAATTGTTCCACCTTCGCCGTCAACAAGAGCGAGATCTTGTGGGCTCCATAGAGAAAGGGGGTGTTCGAGGCCAGATGGAAAGTCGGAGGATGCGCCGAGGCCAAACAAGTCCGACAAGCTCAGGTCCGACAAGCTCGAAGCGATGATCTTGCTCGGGGCCGCGGCATCTGGAACCGCTTCGCTGCCAATGTCGGGCTCGACCGAAGCCTTTTCGGTGGGTATGGAAGGGCCACCGTTGTAGAGGTCGCTGTTCCCTTCTTCGGCTGCTGGGTGACCGGTTGTCGAGACATGGGATAGCGACGACGAAGCCGCAGGCACAGGCGTGGAATCAAAGACCTGTGGCTGAGTTGACGATGACGGGAATGACTGCGGTGATGATCTGGCGGAGCTTGCGCTTCTGATAGCCGCCTCTTCGTAGTCGTCTGTGTCATCATGACCATCTGCTCGATATTCCTCGAGTCTGGCGATATACTTGGTTTCATCCACAAAGCTGAACGCTCGGTCCGTTCTCATCCATCGCTGACCGTCGGGGAACGTGTGTCGTCTCTTGCTGAGGCGACCGTCGCCCTCATAATTCGTCTTTCTTTCTGTGCCCACGCTTCACTGCCATCAGCTCATATGCCCCTGTTGGTGGAAGTTGTACTCGGCAAACTGACCTTGGATTAAGAGCATGGCTGAACCGAATGCGGCATCTCCTCACGCAGTCGAGTCCCTCGCTCTGACAGTTTGGGCATGGTGTTCTGTCCGTATTGCCTATGATGACGTAAACACGCTAGGTTCGCACAACAGAGGGCTCCGATTCCTCACACTTCAAATGTCTACAAGATTGTCAAATCAGCGTACGATTTTCGCAAGTCCCCCGACTGAGAGGTTGCTGCCACGATGCTTCACCTGGGTGATCTTACCGCTGGCGACAGGTCTGGCGTGGACGTCGACGTCAGCGCAACTTGCCCTGGGAAAGCGGGGAAAGTTACCCACATTACACGGCAACGGCCGGCGGCGGGAGGGCGTTGCGGGGGGCGTCATCTCGGCGAGACCTACTCGGTAACCATGGTCGCATTGCTGGTCCGGGGAAAACTTCAATCCGGGGTAAAGATGAGGAAAGTCTGGGAAAGGAAAGTCGTTGAACGGCTCGGTGGCCATGAGAGGATTCAACTTAATCTAGCAAACTGGGCCGCGGGGGATATTTCGGCGGGCAACATTACCCATTCGAGAGCTGAGGTTAGTGGGACGAGCTAGGCAAACTCCGGCAGGCAGAGCCAGCCTCTCTCTTCTCCTAATTCAAACCTGCCCATTGGCTTACCGAATCGCGGGGAAGTGGGTGGGTTGGGACGGCCAAGAGTCCGGGGTTGGCCGCGTAGTTCCAACACCAAATAGCGACCACGCTAAGGGGCCTGGATGCTTGGTCTTGACTCGAACTCACGGGGCCGAACTGCCGGTTTCTCGCGGGGTTGGTTTTGCGGGGAAAGTTTGCCCTAGAGTCGACGACGTTCAGGGTTGTAGCCTTGGATCTCTTGCTGCATAACCTGATTGTTTACGGCTTCTTACCATACCTAGAATCGGGATGCACATTAGCCAAGCGCATGAAGGCCTCGGGCAGCTACACCAGAGTCGACAGGAGCACCTCCAGCTTCTATATCATTCACGGTCCGCTTTGAAGCCCTTCAACTCATCCGTTCTTTACTCCCATCATCTGAATCTCTCCCACAGCCCATCCCCAATCACTACTGAAAGCACAAGCCCTTCTTCTAGTTTCGTTGACATCATGGAGTTCAAGACTCAGGACAAGGGCGATACCAGTCATCTGGAGACTGCTTCCAACAGGTCTGACGCTCAGCATGAGGGTGACGACCTCGACTCAATCGAGTCTACCAAGACTGGCAGGTTCCCTTGGCTGGTCTCGGTCACTGCAGCTATTGGCGGCAGTCTCTTCGGCTACGATACCGGTATCAATGCCGCAGTACTCGTAACAATCCATGAAAGTCTCGGACACCACCTGAGCTCTTCCGAGAGAGAGCTCATCACCTCCATTACCTCCGGCGGGGCGTTCTTTGGGGCCATCATGGCCGGGCTGACGGCTGATCGTTACGGGCGCCGACCCGCCATCTACTTTGGCTGCCTCCTTTTCACCCTTGGAGCTATCATCCAGGCAGCTTCGTTTTCTGTGGCCCAGATGACTGTTGGCCGCCTTGTCATTGGCTTTGGTGTTGGCTCTGCGGCCATGATCATTCCTCTGTGTGTTCCCCTTGTTTCCTGTGCATTTCACCGGCTAACGAGATTGTTCCAGATACATTGCCGAAGTCTCTCCTGCAAGAATGCGCGGGCGCATGATTGGTCTCAACAACATGTGTATTACTGGTAATACATCATCTGGTCCTATCTTTGGCGGCCTAAAACTAACGTCTTGCAGGCGGCCAACTCGTGTCCTACGGTGTCGGAGCCGGATTCACAAACGTGGCCGGCGGTTGGCGATACATGGTTGGTGGCGGCGTTCTGGTATGTGACATGCAGCCATTATTTTCTTCTATTTGGAGTCTTGATATCAAGGATGTGCCTCTGAGTTTAAAAGGTCCTCTGAAGCTGCCAAAGTACTACATACTAACGCGGCCACTCGCAGCCCGCCCTTCTTCTTGCCGCCCTCCTCCCATTTTGCCCGGAGTCTCCGCGCCAGCTCATCTACCATGAAAAACCGGACCAAGCCAGCGCTGTTATCCGCAGAATCTTCCCCAACGGTACAGAAGAGCAAGTGTCCCAAAAGTTGGCGCATATCACCAGTCATATTGCGACGGCCAAGAACCTCAACGCCGGCAAGTCTCGGTGGTGGGTCTTCAAGCAGCTCTACGTCGTTCCTGCAAATTTCCGCGCCCTGGTCGCGGCCTGCGGTCTGATGGCAATTTCTCAGCTGGGCGGCTTCAACGCGCTCATGTACTACTCACCTGTTCTCTTCTCTCTCGTCGGCTTTTCCAACCCTGTGGCGGTCGGTACCGTCATAGCAGGGACGAACTTCCTGTTCACCTGGGTCAATCTGATGCTCGTGGACAGGATGGGACGACGAAGGATCCTGTTGTGTACAGTACCGTTCATGGGACTTTGGCTCGTCGTGGCCGCCATCTGCTTCATCTGGATCCCTGTTCAACACGATCTCACCCTCCCCGCAGGATCCACAATTGGGGCCCCCGCAATTATGGTCCTCGTCAGTATGGTCTTCTATGTCGGCTTCTACTCATCGGGTATCGGAAACACCGCGTGGCTCAGCAGCGAATTTTTCCCGATGGAAGTCCGCGCCATGGGCACCATGATGCTCACGATGACCTGTTGGAGTTCCAATGTTATCGTGGCATCGACATTCCTGACCCAAATGGAGAACACAACTCCTTCGGGAGCTTTCGGCTTTTACGCGGCGATTTGCTCGCTTGGGTCGGTATGCATCTATTTCTGTTACCCCGAGGTCAAGGGCATGACTCTAGAGGATATCAGGGAGGTCTTCCAGCACGGATTTGGAGTGCAGCGGGCCAGGGAGATGCAGAAAGAGATGAAGCTGAAGCGTCAGGAGGAAGTTGCCTCCGTCTCGGCTTGAGTGGCAGTGCTTACCTGCAGCACTACCATATCTCCATGGACTTCATTGATTTTTTGGCCGTTATGTACTCAGGATGCTTGCAAACAGTTCGATTCTCAGCTAGAGAAGCTTGGTATGAATTACGAATTCGAAGAAGTCGATTGTCGAAGAGTCTCCTTACCGGAGCAATGATTCAAGCTTGCCCCGAGGAAGTCACTGTGTCGATAGGTTTTCATGTCAGTCAAATCACAGGATTTCTCTGGCTGTGTCGCTGGCCTGGAGGCTGCCTAATACCGGCGAGATGCAGGTATTGACCCCTAAGAAGATGAAGGCGATCATTTTCTGACATTCGACTCGACAGCTACCCCTGCCATATCATTCTTTCTGAACATCGAACGGCCGTAGGGTTGCAACCGTGAGAACGCAAGCACGATTCTGTTCTGCATCTCCTTCGTGCTAGTCTTTACCGTCTACATCACCTGAATGAACAGTGCCGCACTGAGGAAGCTCTTGCCTTTTGCCCAAATTCTTAGACGCCATAGAAATGACGAAGACAGGGGTGGCCCACAAGTGAGAAGCCGCATCTCAAGGCGCTGAAGTCGTTTTTTTCACATGCCTTTGAGTCCATAGCCTACTAGAACAACTTACACGGAACCTTTTTAATGTTTTGCAAGATGTCCTATCATGATGATTATGGCTGTCCATTGCATAGACTATCCCCATACGTCCTCCTGCCATTTTCGATTGCGCTTCAACCGTTCCGCCCACTCTCTGATTTGCTGTCCATCCCAATTCTTCGACAAAGCCACAGCATCGCTCACGGCTTTGCCAGCCTCTCGGGCCATGCTCGCACGGCCACAAACATAGAAACTGGCGTTGTCGAGCAGCAATGCTGCCACCTCATCCGCGTGCTCCCGGATGCGATGTTGAACGTATGTCTTCTGTCCCAAGACTGACAACTGCCCCTCCGAGCCAACACACTCGGCTTTTCCGACCGCGACAGCTCGAGAGAAGGCAGTGACGATCTTGAGCTTCCCACTTAGCTGGCGCTGCATGTCCTCGATTTCGTCTCGATACAGGTAGTCCTTCTCGGGTGATTGGCAGCCGAAAATAAGCATCATCTGCCCGATTGGCTTGCTATTACCACCGGCCCCTATGCTCTTTAGTCTCAGGCGCTCTTCGATGAAGGCCCGGAATGGAGCGAGCCCAGTGCCAGCAGCCACCATCAACAGTGGGGTAGATGGAAGCGCTGGCAGCCTAAACTTGGACTGTCGTATGTGTGCGAATACTGAAGCGTTGCCGTGCTGAAGTGACAGAGCCTTGTCATTCAGCAAGCTGGTTGCAAGTCCTGGTATTTCGATAGGCGATAGTGTCCCTGTCTCGAGTCGAGTGTTTGAGATGCCGACAGTGATGGATGGGACCCGTGGTGACACCACGCTCGACGATGAGATGGAATAGTACCGGGGTTGCAGTCGAGGTAGGGACTCAAGAATAAAGGAAAGTGGCAGACCGGACCAGTCGACTTTCTCAGTGTTAGGCTCGACAGCCAATGCATGCTCGAGTAGTCTGCCAAAGGTGACGTGTGTGACGGACGTGAAGTCGGTGTACGCATCTTTGCTGCGGCCAATCCCAAGCAAAAATTCACGTGCTGACGTGGTCGGCGCGAACTCTGCAAGACGGCGAACTATGTCTCTCGGCACTGGGGCGCAGATCTCCAGATAATGGCGAAGCAGGGCATAAAGTGTCGTCGGGGTGGGAACCTTGACTTTGACTGTCACATCCAAGCTCTTGATCAGGAGGGGTTGGTGCCTTTTTTTTTGGTCTGAAGATCCCAAAACAGACAGCAAGCGATCCACCTCAAATTCAGGGTTCGTTGGCCAGATCGCGAGATGGTCGCCTGTCTTGTACCGGAGCTGAGGATGGTTGGCGAGATCGAGATCGATGTGCAGACAGCCCCCCTTTGCTGCCGGTGCAGAAGGGTCTCCAAAAGAGCAAAGCTGGCGGGCGGTTCGAATGGGCAGGTCCTTGATTGGCGTGCTTGGGGTACCCTTCTTCGTCCTGGAGCTGGAGTCGGACGAATGAATGGGTTCGTCGATGTACAAGTCGACCGGTTCGAGCGAATCATCGGGAACAATGGAGACCACAGGCTCGTACTTGACCTCATGTTCTCCAAGTCCAAGATCAGATACGAGGTGAGAATACAGCCTCTCCTTCCAGGAGATGTAGTCTTCCTCGGTTGATCCAAGGGCATCGTCGGCCTTTCCGATGTCCACAAGTCTTTCCGCGCCAAGGTTCTGCAGCGCCCCATCGACCACATTGACAATGCGGTTGTAAAATTGATAGTGGCTGTTGCCTAGTCCAAAGGCAGCGTACCGAAGCGATCCTAGTTGTCTGGGATGGTCCTCGGACTGCTGCTTCGCCTGTCGTTGCAACCAGTCGAAAAAATTGGTGGCGTTGTCACTAGGGTCGCCATCGCCGTAGGTAGCCAAAACAAAAATGACCAACTTGTGTCGCGGAATATTGACAATCGTTTCGGGGTCGAAGTCGGACATGTCTGCGACGAAGGTGTCAAGGTGAAAGCGTTGCTGGAGCTCGCGTCCCAGCCTAGCACCGAGGCCCTCAGCTGTTCCAGATTGTGACCCCCAGAAGACTACCGCGTCTTTCTTCTAAGAAGATGATGATGACCGTTAGTCGCGCTCTATACATTTCTGCGTGCGGCCTGCGAACATACCAGCTCTTCCAACTTTTGTGCAATGTTCCGAGTCGTGCGCTGCTTCCTCTGGTTGGACCCCCCGACGTCCTGAGGTCGTTCGAACCACAAGTGGCGGTAAGGATCGGGTCTGTCCCAGGTGAAATCGCGGAGAAGGAACGCTGCAGAGAATAGGACGACCGCGGCCATGGCTATTGCATCAGCGATGCCCTGAGGAGCCAAGGTGCCTGTCACCTCGGCGAATATCGAAGTACGCTGTAGCGATGGCTCCATTGTCGCCGTAGACGGGTAAATGCTCTTTGGGTCTTGCTTTGAAACTTGTTTTGAAGAATTGATCCACCCATGGAAGCGGTGATCTTGCAGCACATATACAACCGGTCTGCTGGACCAAGAAACTTTTTACGGATGAAGGCATCCCGAAACAGCAAGCCTCATCTGTCCGGTTTACTCGAGCCTCCGACCAACAGCCCGCGGGAACACTTACCTGCTAGGGGCGGCGCGGCATAACCTTCCAATTGCCTACAGGTAGTCCGAAGGGCTTTCCGTCTGTATTGGTAAGACTGCGCATTAGGAAATGTTCCCCGTCATCTGCATACTTCACGGAACTCCGCCTAGCCAATACCCCATGGGGGCGGGGTTCTTCGCTAGTGACGTTCCTCCCCAGGGTGATTGAGAAAAAAGTCGGGCACAGACGATGACGTCATGCAGCACCGTTGCTTGCAATGCATCTTCTGCCTGCAGAGGATCAAGGATGTTGACGGCAAGTACCTCCACCTCGTCTCCATACATCGCGTTCACGTCAAAAATGGTACGAAACTGATAGCCTGTGGTGGGTGATTGAAGCCTGGGTTGCCAAAGCATCCAGCCAAACATGGGTTCCACGACGATAAAGCGACCCAGTATCATTATCTGTGACGAAATTACTCCAGTGTCTCCAGAGGGTTGTAAATTTTGAAACTTGGAGATGATGGGGCCAGCGAAGTAGTTTTGCGAAGAAGAAAGCTGTGACGGGGGGGACGCATGGCAACATCAGTTATAAGTCAACTGTAGCTTCTAATCTAGAAATCCCCAGAATCCTTGTTGCTGGTCTTCATCAAAGCCTTGCCTGCTCAATACGACGCCCAGTCTCGTCAAAGTAGATCTTCTTGCCTGAGTTCAAGCTCTCCTGCAGAGCGCACCCAATAGCCACCGCCTGGACAGCGCCAGAAAGTTTAAAGGGCAGCCTGGTGTTATCAAGGCAAGCGGCCGTAAACTCGTTCGCTTCAGTTACGAAGGCCTCCGAAAATCTCCCAAAGTAATCATGAGGAATCTCACGGCGAATTCCCGTCGGCTCGAACACCTCAACCAGCGAACCCATCGGGTTTGAGTTGACAGCCAGCTTTCCCTCAGTGCCAATGATCTCAGTCATGTCGTGCTGGCCAGCTGCCATCATGCGCGAGGAATAAAAGTAGGCAATCTTGCCGTTCCAGAATTCAACCACACCAACGCCGTTGTCGACGTCCTTGTGCTTTCGCAGCTCGGGCTGCACCGCGCAGATGCCCATGGCCACAGCGCTCTTGACCACCGAATCCTGGCCGAGGAACCACAGTGCTAGGTCAATGTCATGGATGTTGCAGTCGACGAAAATGCCGCCACTGAACTCTGCATAGGCGACGAAGAAGCCAGTTGGGTCGAGGCGATCGCAAGTCTGGGAGCGAAAGACGGATGGCCGACCAATACCGCCAGCATCCATGCGCTCATATGCCTCGCGGTATGACTTGTCAAAGCGACGAGAAAAGCCGCACATGACCTTAAGGTGCGGCTTCTTTGCAGCAGCGTCGACCACAGATTGCGACTGCAAGTGGATGTTAACAGCTGAAGCTGGGAAGGGGAGAGGTCAAAAACAAGCCAATATTTTCAAAGACTCACCACTTCCACACTCGTGCTGAGCGGCTTTTCGCACAGAACGTGCTTGTCTGCATTGATGGCCTTGATAGCCTCCTCAGCATGAGCCGTTGTGACGGTCGCAACAACGACGGCCTCAAGGCCCTCATGCTTCAGCATCTCGTCATAGTCGGTGTAAATTTTGACGCCATAGGGTTCCAGCTCGCGCTGTGCCCATTCAACCTCTTTGGCATCAGGCGTGAACGCTGCTACCAGCTCGGCGCGAGGTGTCCGGTTCAAGAAGTGGAGGGCATGGCGAGCGCCCATGCGGCCGAGGCCGGCGCATCCGATCTTGAGCTTACGAACAGCCATGTTGAAAAAGAAGAACAATCTGAAGGGGCCGATATGAGGGGCAAAAAGAAACTCTGTTGACTTGAAGCACGATGAAGAGCATATGAGCGAAATCGCAACATTTTGATCATGTACGAAGTTTTACTTCTTGTACTCGCCGGCAGCAAATCCCCGGGTATCCAAGTTGCATGTCGGCACCGTCGAGCGCGTCGAGACTTGCCTTGCGCTTCACCGCTATCGAAGGAGAGTTCTTGCTGCTCTGTCCGGTTCTGACTTGGCTGCAGATATTGACAAGGTGGCTCGTCTTCTGCAGGCCACCGAGCCCACTCTAGCAATATTCCCCGCGGGGAATGGTTCTTTAAATCGCAGTGTGTGTATCGGCTGATATCCTTGCATGCCTTAACCCAAGACCTCCCTGATCCCTGGCTCCTAAGCGGTAGTTGTCGTCGGCAGTGGATCCCCTGCGGGGAAACATGCCTAACTCAATCTGGGAATGTTCACCCCGTGCTGTAACACCACGACAAGCCCAGGATGTAGCTGCCTCGGGAAAAGCTTCCCAGTAGGACAACTGCAACTGATTTCGGTGGCTTACTAAACCATGTTATACTCAAAACAAGGCCAGAAGATACTCTTGAGTAATACTTGTATACACACTTTTGTATATATCATTTCGCCCTCTTCATGGCCGTCGCCGGAGAAAACCAAGCGCCTGTCTGATCCCGCCCGAGCCGCATCTTGCAACCCTCCGAAGAGATTAGCAAGGCCATTTACACAACTCAGCCTGCACAGCCCCTAATGTCAACCATCATGCTTTCCACCAAGTACAGCGTTCAATCATCAATCCCATATGCAGCCTTGGCGGCTGTCTTTATCATAGGGTATACACTCGTGTTGCCCTTGATTGTCTATTTCAGGGATGCCAAAGGTGAGCCAGGATAGCAACATTTGCCTGAAATCGATCAGAAACTAACATGCCTTTTCCCAGGCCTACGAAGATTCCCCAACTTTGCCCCGCTATCTGGAGCTTCGAACATCCCATTCATGATTCTGGCTCATGGAGGGTCCCGATCGAGCCACCTGTCGAAACTCCATCAGACACATCCGATCCTGCGGACTGGCACTAACGCATTGTCTTTCAGCGACGTGCGTGCAATCAAGGATATTTACGGCCACGGGTCCCCATGCACCAAGGATGGTCAATACGATCTGCTGGCTGGTACCCACTACCATCTTGCAGATGTGACGGACAAGTCAGATCATCAGCGGAAGCGGAAGATATTGTCGTCCGCCTATGCCCTCAAGAATCTGGAGGGCTGGGAGCACAAAGTTTCAGACAAGGTGGAGCGGACTTTTGTCCACTTCGACAAGGTCTGTACACAGCCACTGGCCAAGGGGCAGCAGTTTGCCGACAAGACAGACTTGACAGTCGACTGCCGAGCATGGACAAATTTCTTCTCCTTGGATGCCATTGCCGACATTGGGCTCTCGGAGAGACTGGGCCTACTGGACCGTGGACATGATCGCGTCGAAGCGCGGCGGCTGGACGGGACTATCTACAAGTGTGGCCTCCGTGAAAGCCTGTACCCAGTGGCTACAAAGCAGTCTCTCCTTATTTGGACCTACGACTGGTACAAAATC
Organism: Plectosphaerella sp. P0831; assembly: GCA_014635975.1. Classification (NCBI taxonomy): domain Eukaryota; kingdom Fungi; phylum Ascomycota; class Sordariomycetes; order Glomerellales; family Plectosphaerellaceae; genus Plectosphaerella; species Plectosphaerella sp. P0831. The sequence goes on along the minus strand of JACAFV010000123.1, from coordinate 67,039 downwards.
ATCGACAAGGTGTCCAACCTTCTGCCCTACTACCGTCAGCTCTCGGACAAGGGGCAGCACTGGGATGCAGTCGTGCTGCAGCGCGCTGCGCTACGCCTTGAGCGCTATCGAGCTGGCGAAAAGCTCGATGATTTCTTCCAAGCCCTCATGGAAAACAAGAACGGCGAAGCGAACGGCTTGGAGTGGGGCGAAATTGTGGCCGAGATCAACATCATGATGAATGCCGGCAGCGTCACGACCGCTATCGCCCTGGCCAACGTCCTGCACCAGCTCGTCTGCCATCCCGAAGTTCTACGTCGACTGCGAGAAGAGATCGATGCTGTGCTGGATCCAGACGAAGTTGTTGCCCCATATGATAAGATCAAGCACCTCCCGTACCTGAGGGCCTGCCTTGACGAGTCCCTACGGCTTCACCCGCCCACTCCCCAAGGCCTTACCCGCAAAACCCCCCCGGAGGGAATGCATATCATGGGTGAATGGATACCCGGAAACACGACTGTTGCTGTCTCTGCCCTTGTAGCTCACCGCAGCGCCGCTTTCAAGGACGGCGATCAGTTCCAACCCGAGAGGTGGCTGGGCGACGAGGGAAAGACTCTTCAGTCATACTTCATTTCGTTCTCAGCTGGAGCCAGGGGTTGCATCGGTCGCAACATTTCTTACTTGGAGCAGACGGTATTCGTGGCGTCCATGGTGCATCGCTATGGGTTTGCCCTGGCCGAAGGGTTCGAGATGGGGCGGAGGGAAACTATGAACTGGATCCTGGGGGAGATGCCAATCAAGATATGGAGGCGAGACCTGGAAACTGCATAGAATGCAGCTCAGTTTCGGGGGTAAATCACCTTGATTTGTGTCCTTAAATTGAGCCTGCATATGCATTTCCTCATCTTGGAAGCTTGAACATTCCAGCAGATAACGCCAGAGGATTGCGTTGTGTGCAGCCTGGGACAGCGTGTCAAGCGGATGCTTTAGCGCATACACTCAGACGCGGGCCAGATCGTGTTGTCCGCAAAAGCTTGTTGAGCGTCAAGGCCCGAACAGATGCGCACTGGCTTCCGCCTGGCTCGGTAGAGCTGGACCGCACAGGCCATGAATCCTCCCAACCGCGTAGCTAGTGCAATCGTTCCGCGTCATCGAAGGGACATCGTCGAATATATCGTCAAGTACGGCTTGGGCGGTGTCAAATTTGACCGGGAGGGCGTAGATCCAAATGACGGTATATTTCGGGTCGGATATGGTCGTCGGCAATCAGTCGAAGGATGGTGTGCTGGTGACTTTGGATGAGGTGACTCCTGAGGGGCGAAGGGCTGAAATCTAGGGGAGAATTGCAGAAGCTGGCCTGCCCGTAGTCGAAATCTTGAGGGTCATCTCGGGGTGTCCACTGCTTCTGGAGGTAAGGTGTGTTGTGCGTGTGTGACAAAAGGGGCATCGCTGACGCCGAGAGGGGAGTAGGGCAAGGCATGGGGGCTTAGGCTTGAGCATGACATGGGAGTTTTATCCCCGGCTCTATATCTTCTTTGTCTGCCTGTAATGCTACTACAGGCCGATGTCAACAAGTTTGGTATAGTCTGTCTATATACTGCCTCCGTTCGACGCAACTCTATCGAGATATGTCAGGGCGCGTAGTTCCAGCAGAGTGATGGAGTCTCAATAGTGTATTTCAGCAGTTGAAGATAGGTAAGGGGTAAGGTACAGACTGATCTCTGGCCCCCTCCAGCAGATGGAGGCGGGCCAGGCCCCTACTATATAGCCACAGGCGCTACAACTAGCCCTGCACCCCGCATTCTGCGGCCCGGTAAGTGCGGGCTCTGACAAGATAACACCCTCACCGAAGACCGAGTTCCACGACTCAAAGCCCTTATCGGCGCAGGCCTAGACCTGCAGGATCCGGGACTTGAACCCGTCAAGTTTAATGACGGCGATGATCCTACGGTCCGCAGACCGACAATGAGCGCACGGAACAGATACCATCCGCGCCAATCTTGAAAAAAAGTCACCCTCAACTAGAGCACTGTGCGGATTTGTGACTGCCTTGATTCAGCCATTCATTGAACCCCCATTCACTTGCAATGCCTTCCGCGGGAGGTGATTCGAAAAGCAGAGAAGCTCGGAGCGCAACGGGCCAGCCATAGACTTGAGAAATTTTGCGTTCTTTCCCTTTCCAGAGCCCAACCTCCAACTCAACCAACTCTCCACGCCAGAACACTCCGCAGAAATCTCCCCCAATCGAAATATTTCCTTTCGTCGAGCTTGATTTTGTCCTCTTTCAGCCGTCTATTCGTTCTTGGCTAGTTGCAAACCACATAAGTACGCACACAACGCATCTCCTCCCCCCCCCCCCCCCCAGAAGTGCATGCTTGCATAATGGACTGGCTCGGCCCATTGGATCTCGCCGCAACAGCCCAAGTCCATTCCAGACTCAAGCAGCTGGCGGAGAGAGCCCTGTACGCCAAACATTCGGTTCAAGTGGCTTGCAAGGCCCAACGATACTCCGAGATTCATGCACCTGCTCCGAAGCCTGCTTTACCGGCCAGAGCTTGGAAAGCACATTCGCTCAATCGAGCTGCAACAAGAAATCGGAATGCTCATGCACACAGCCTGGTCTCTCAACAACTGCAGAGTCAAGCTGGTAGAAGTCGTGCCTGTGCAGCTGGCAAACCTGGATGCCCAGAAGCTGCGCTCCTCTCTCGTCACTGCAGCATGCGTACCACCTGGAGAGATCAACGAGTGGATTGAGGCCATTGAGGCGGGAAATGCCGATAGCATCGTCGCTATCATTGTTGGCTTGGCTCCGAGAATCGTCGACATCGATTTCGCGTGCTTCAGAGCGTCTGGCAAGTGGGAGTTCCTCGTCCGGATGTTCAAGCAAAACATCTCTCTCGGGCTCGAGAAGAACTGCCCACGATTCCAGTCACTGAGGCTTGTATGACTGAAGCCGAATCTACACTAGAACAGCCCTTATCATTCAGTCGACACAGCCGACATCCTGAGCCTTTTTTACCTTCCGAACATCCAATACCTCGCCATCTCAATTCCGAGCCGCGAAAGATTCACCTGGCCCATGGCCGCAACTCCATCACCAACAAGACTGTCCTTCCTCAAGCTGTACCGAATCCGCGAACACCGAGGCCTGCGCCAGATTTTAGCTGCCTGTCCAGCTCTCGAGTCCTTTCGTTTCAAGTGGCTCCATCACACGGCATTGATCAACTTTCGAACAGCTACGTCGCCGACCTGGACGAAATTGCTTTCGTGATTGTCTCCGCATCCTGGAGCAAGACTCTGAAAGACTTGAAGATTGATCCTACCTGCAAGGTATAGCGAGACTTTGAAACCTGGAGCGAGGCTCAGCCGCCGCCTGTCATCATCAGAGGATCTTTGCAGGCGCTTTCGCAGCTGCCAAACGTCGAGGTGCTATGGCTTCCGTGGGTGTTTCTGGTGGGCATGGGCAGGGGACCATCAACTTCCAGCCCAGGCTTCATTGCCAAGGTCCTGCCTCAGAGCATCGAGGAGTTCACGTTAGCAAATTCACACAACTACGTCCGGGAACAGGATGAGATCATCGCTGTTCTGGTGGCTGAGCTCAAAAACTCAGGCTCCCTTGCAGTGTTTGAAAAGTTGAAATTGGTCACTGTTCCACGCGAAACAAGGAGGACGCATGTCGTGGACCCCAACTTCAAGATGGGGGGGATTCGGAGCATTTGCATGTTTGACGTGGAATGTCTCCATAACCCCTTGGGCAGCTACGCATTCGACCACCATGCCCATGAGATTCTGTCCGGATGGGAAAGGTACTTGAGGCCAACAACACGGGAGGAGATGGAGGAGAGCGACAGGCTCGAGGAAGAGAATGACAGGTTTGAAAGGGAAGAGAGGGAACGCGAACTTGAGGAAAGGGAGGATGGTGCTTGATACTGTAGCGGGAGACGAGCACGCATGTCAACGGCCCTGATCTCAAAGTCCTCACTGATAGCAGTCATGGCACGTAGGTAGGCAGAGACTCAACAGTAGCGTCAAACATGTAATGCTATTGAGTCGAGCTACTAAGAGATACATACGAAAGAAAGGAGTTAACCACGGAAGACCGTATCTTCTTTTGCTGCGGGTGCAATATCATGGCCTTGAGCGTGCAGTCATCGCGTGGCCTGTCGGCTCCACGAATCGTCACGCAACCTAGGTCACGAAACGACATGCTGGAGAAGAAGATGTAATCCCGCGAGCTCGTCAGAGCAGCGACAGCCAAGCTTCGTTTCTGTGCAGAGTCGACGCCCACGGCACAGAGAGCCTTGGCGTATCCCTGGCCACGATGTGCGGGGTGGGTGGCAAGGACCTCGAGGTATACGTATGGCTCGAACTGCTCAAAGTGCTGTTTCTGGCTGAAGGAGATGGCGGCACTGAGTGCATTGAGCTTGTCGATGACGCTGTCGTGGGCTTCGTGTGAGGTGTCTGGCACGACGTCGCCTATCTCACAGAGTGTCGAGGAGGCTTTTGGAAGAGAATCAGTATCTGCGTTCATGGAATGTGGAAAGCTGCTGGACCATAGGAGAACTTACACATTCGCCAGGCTTCGTGATATCTTGAATGTGCTGTGTTCCAGATGGCAACTGACACGATGGTGTACACGCCTTTGATCGAGGACTCGGCAGCCAAGACCAGCGAGTCGAAGTTCTCGGGGGCGAGGTGCTTCATGAGAATGTCTCTGGCGTATTGTCTGTAGGTTGGGTCTTTTTGGAAGCCGTTGGGGACTAAGGACTTCCAAGATGGACCGCTGGCAAGGGACGCCAGGACAACATCGGCCATGGCGTCGATGTCCTCAAGAGTGGCACGACGAATGCGTGCAGGCTGGTGGTCTGGATACATGGCTTCAGGAGGGTAGAGCAGAGAAAGATGAATTCAAGCAAGGGACGTGAAGATGGTCGAGTGAGTGAACGCAACTGCTCGAAGCACACAGCGTATGGGTCTCTTTTAAATCGCGTGAACACGCAGGAAGCAATAGATGAGCACAACTCGCCTTGTCACTAGCTATTTAGAGTGCACCTCCCGTCTGGGAGGGGCCCTCCTTCCTCAGTGTGCGGGCCTTCGGAGAGGCCGCCTACATCGAACCCGGTGATGAAAGAGCTCAGGCAAAGAAGACATATTGAATCGTGGGGTCATCGCAGCTGAGCAGTTCTTCGTAGTACTCGCCCATGTTGTAGATGCTTCAATGGCAATGCCCACGAGTGACTGGTCTGGTGGTTAGGCGACGTACCTGTCATGTTTCAGGGGCAGTCCAATGGGCTAAATGGCGCATCAAACGCCCGTCGGGAGAGGCGCAGGCCAAGCAGCGAAATGACGGTCAAAGTGAGGGGAAGAATCGCCTCGGCAGCTTGTGCTAGATGCTAGGCCAGGACCAGAAGAACTGGGGATGTCTGGGTTCCCAGAAAGACGCGGTCGCGCCGCGGGATTCCGCAGGGACGGGGTGGTGAAGCTGGGCGTGGCGATAAAACGGCGCCGAGCTAGCCCCTGAAGCGTAGGTGGCAGGGTGACTATTTCGGCAGTGCTTCATCGGCCTTTGTTGCAGGAGTCATCGGCGACTTTACGTCAAAGAAATTGCCATGTAACGTGGACACAAGATGCATGTGGTATGGCGCATGAGGGGATCTGCCTACACGTCATACATGTTCCGAAAGCTTCTAGGATATGCATATGTGGTCCAGAACATTGAAGCTGCTGCGTGCTTGCTGGAGCTGAGGACTTCGCGGGGTCTCCGATGCTGCATTCGAGCGTACAACTGTTTTCGTTCCGACTGAACAGCTTGCATACATAGATGTCTGCTTTCATCAGTCGATTCATCTGCTTGAAAACAACACAACCAGTATTTCTTCTTTCTCTTGCCAAAGCGATGCAAGCACCAAGTACCAGGCACATCAAACCAGCAGACACTGTTCAACCTGTGGGAATACCAATGAGGAGTCAACACATATTCATCAAGAACTCGAGGCCCAGAGTCAGCAAGCAAAAGGAGCCGGAAAACCTGACCGAAGATGATGAAGATGTCTTCCCCAGCGTCTGGTACGGACTCACCTTCATCAAAACTCACGGTCAAGGTTTCCCAAGCTGATGCATTACGCAGCTCTACATGCGAGAAGGAGTTTCGCCCTCATGACCACATGTTTCTCTATTGCTCCGAGATGTAAGTCTTTCGCCTTGGTTTGGATGTGGGCTAGGTTGGTCTGGCCTTGATGCTAACGAATGTATGCAGCTGTCGAGACAAGGACCAGGCAGGACCTTCGCAATCTACCTCTCTTAGTGCCGCCAGCACTGAGCATTACTTCCCCATCTATTCCATGGCAATCGCCAAGCGACTGGACTTTGTTACCCGAGCGGAGCCATCACGAACAACGCCAATGGCAGCAATATCTGAAACTTGCTTTAGGTAGCAGTGGGCTGTGATGGGTAGTGAAGCAGGTTTTCCGGGAAATGACAAACAAGTGAATAAACATGAAGCTTGCCAGATCCCAGCCTGCGTGAAAAGGTCCCAGCCTTCGCGCAAAGGTCGCCAATGAGCACGTAGGCAATAAACCATCCATAGCAGCAGCACCTGTCGGTCCAGGAACAAGGGAGAAGGGTGCAAGTCCACCCATGCCATGCTTCCTCAAGTCCGAGCTCCGGGTGTGGGGTTAACACCCCTCTGTGCTTCCAGCGGGTTGCCTCTCGGCTGCAGCCGCCGGATCGGACCAGGAACTGCCCTGTCATCCCACGCGGGAAGTCCACTGGAACTTTGGCACAAGACCAAAATGCAGTGAGTGGGCCATCGCCCGGCGTGTTAGGCGCTAGAGAGCTGACTAGTTCCTCGGCCAAGTTTTGTTCAACCGGGGACCGGAAAGATTTCGAGTGAATCCTGCCATGTGAGTTCTGACCTGTCACTCCCACCTGTGCACACGCAGTCAATACAAGTGTCGGTTGGATGCAACCCACGCGGAGGTGACAGACCGGACCGTTGCCGCGGGAAACTGGACGACAGGGGTAGCTTTTGAAAGGGTGTGGCCTGGAAAAGGGGGGTGGGGGGAGACGGGCATAGCCACCTTGGCAAAAGCTTGTTTTGGGCTCGTTCAAGGGGGACATCGCCGTAGCGTTGTCCCAGGTCGATCAGGGTCGCTGGCATCTTGGCGGTCAGGTCTGTGAAGAGAGGAGATGACCTTGGCCGAAGAAGTTCCTGCTTTGGGTCCTTGCCGTTCTGACACATCTGAAGCTGCCTGGGTCGTCTGACCGCCCCTGTGCAACCACCCCGACCACCCTCGGCAAACCTCCGAAAGGGAGGGCCATGTCATCGACGTGCGGGATGCTCAACAATGGTCAGCGATTGGGAAATTTTGCTCATACATTTCGACCATTGAGCACAGCCTCCACCACCCGATCGGGGCAGCTGTGCCGAGTAGCTCTGCCGGCAAGACATGCACCCCATACCGTGCCGTCCTGGCGAGAGCCGCTTGCAGTTGATGCACATGTGCAAACTTGCCGGCAAGCCCTTGCCGCTCCAAGCGAGTCGGCCATGTTGTGGATGACCATTTGCACCAGGCGGAAACATCTTTCACCAACGGCGATTGGTGGGCATATCCCTCGGACAAGTGTTGAAGAGAGGGATATCCCATAAATCCCGCTCACTGCCCGGCTCGACGCCCGCAACGCTCCTCCTCGAGCGCCCGCAGCTAGCATGTCTATGGAAAAGCGACGGTCGTACGAGTTAGCAATGGCTCTGGTGGCCAATAGCTTGCGTCTGATATGGCTGAGGAGGGCGGTCTTTCGTGGGGATCGTGAGATGAGGTTCGCCGATGTCCTCCAGAGCTACCGAAAGTTCGGCTGGGGCCTGGAGGAGCTGAGGCTTTCATCTGGGACAATACATGTACTTACCTGAGCCTGCCATCATTGCAGATCAAACTCTTTCCATCGTTTTTGCAGAAACAGAATCAGACAACCACTCTTCATTTTGCTCGAACAATTCGTTTCTTCCCCCATTTTGCGCACCACCATGGGTGAAATCGCCCCCCTCGATGAAGCTGCTCCGGCAGTCAACCCCCCAGATGAGGAATTTTGGGACCTCGACCAGGAGGAAAAGGCCAGAAACATTGCCCAAGACGACTTGAAGCGAAAGGGGAAACAGGTAACTTCATATTCTTGACGACCCTCGCGCTTGAAGTCATCAGCAACTGACCACAATGCTTGCGCAGACCTTCACCGGCCTCACCCTCCTATGGCTCACCTTCCAAAGCACCGGCGTGATATACGGCGACATTGGCACCAGTCCTCTCTACGTCTTCTCCTCGACCTTCTCCTCCCAGCCCTCCCACGATGACCTCGTCGGCGCCGTCTCCATCATCATCTGGTCCCTTACCCTCATCGTCACCGTCAAATACTGCTTCATCGTGCTCTCGGCAGATCATGACGGCCAAGGGGGCACTTTTGCACTCTACTCCCTCCTCGCGAGGAACGCCAACATCGTCTACAGAGACCCGAAACAGGCTGCCACCATCCCGCTCGAGCGCCATCGGACAGAAGACATGAGGCGTGTTGGGAACAAGGTCCGCAATTTTCTCGAGACCAGTAAGACGGCGCAGGTTATTCTCAAGGTTACTGGCATGCTGGGAGTTGCCCTTGTCTTGGCCGATGGCATTCTCACACCCGCTCAGTCGGTCCTCGGCGCCGTCCAGGGCATCAGGGTCGCCGATCCAGAGCTGGGCACAGACGCAATCGTGGGAATCTCCTGCGCCATCATCGTCGTCCTCTTTTCGATTCAGCCATTTGGTACCTCCAAGGTTGGCACCAGCTTCGCGCCTGTAGTCGTCGTCTGGCTCCTCTTCAACCTCTGCAGCGGCATCCACAATCTCGTCAAGCACGACCACACCGTCCTCAAGGCCTTCAGCCCTCATTACGCTTTCCTGTACCTGGCCCGTAACGGACGAGCAGGGTGGGAGTCTCTCGGAGGCTTGCTGCTTGCCTTCACTGGTGTGGAAGCTCTCTTCGCCGACCTTGGAGCTTTCGGCCAGCGGGCCGTCCAGCTTTCCTGGCTCTGCCTCGCCTACCCCTGCCTCATTTTTGCCTACGTCGGTCAAGCGGCATTCATTGCCGCTGACGAGACGGAGACGGCTTACACGAACCCGTTCTTCTACACAGTCCCACCGGGCAGCTTCTACTTCAGCATGGTCATTGCAGTCATGGCTGCCATTGTGGCAAGCCAGGCGATGATCACCAGCGCCTTCCAGCTCCTGTCCCAGGTCATGAGAATGTCCTATTCTCCGCACATCAAGTCCGTTCATACGAGCTCGCGATTCCATCATCAGGTCTACATGCCACTGGCAAACTGGATCTTGATGATCGGCACCGTCATCGTCACCGCAGTCTACAATAATGTAAACCTTCACGATCTCGAGGAGACGACCGTAAGCTAACCAAATTCTTAACAGACAACTAGTCTTGGCCATGCCTACGGCGTCTGCGTAATCACCGTCACGATGATTACAACATGCCTCGTTGCCCTGATCGCCCTCCTCATCTGGCGCATCCCATCTCTTGTCGTTCTCTTCTTCTTCCTTTTCTTTGTCTCTCTCGACGGGGCATACATGTCGTCCGTCATGCGCAAAGTCCCCGAAGGCGCCTGGTTCACAGTTGTTCTGGCCATCATTCTCTCCTTAGTATTTGTCCTCTGGCGTTGGGGCAAGGAGCGACAATGGACAGCTGAGGCCGAAGACCGGATCGCGCCCTCTCAACTTCTCCAGCTCTCTCCTGCTGCGTCTCTGGTACCTGGACAGGCAGCATCCGACTCCGTGGGCGAAAAGTCAAATCCACCGGCGAAACTCAGCCACGGCGACATCGCGACTGCCCCTGGCGTCGGCATCTTCTTCGACAAGCTTGACGGAGGCCACGACAACTCTGTACCCAAGGTGTTCGCCAAATTCATCCAAAAATTCAAGGCCCGCCCCGAAGTCGTCGTCTTCTTCCACATGCGTGTTCTCTCTCTGCCCTACGTCCCCTCATCAGAGCGGTACGTCATCACCCGCGTGAGGGAGATGCCGTCATGCTACCGGCTCACCCTGCGCCACGGGTACATGGACGACGTCCTGACCCCGAACCTCGGGCAGAAGATCATGAACCAGCTCATGCTCTTCATCACTCGCGTCAGCCCTCCTCCGAGCCACGAAGGCGCTGACGAGGATGTGGGCGACGAGGCATGGACGTTTGATGAGCAGGAGCTGGTCCCGGAGATTCGGGAGGAGATGAACGTCCTGCGCCAGGCCAAGCAGACTCAAGTTGTTTTCATCATGGGCAAGCAGGTCCTGCGGATCGGGCAGGGTGCTTGTCGCAACCCTGTCGCTAGGGTGATGAGACGCATTGGTTTGGAGGCGTTCCTTTGGATAAGGGAGAACTCGAGGGCCAAGCTGGCCGATCTCGACGTTGACTACGACAACCTCATTGAGGTTGGATTCATCAAGGAGATGTAGGGGGCCATGACGCACAGCATATAAGAATGTACCTTGTGCTCTATCAAAGCCACGCTAAGGCGATAAGTTCTGAGGTCCCGGCCACTTGAGAATGATGCCCGAATCTTATCTCACCTTAGTCTTCTAGACTCCATCACGAGATGGAGTCATTTGGAGACAAGTTTGCCGCAGAGGGCGAGGATGTGGGCGGGAAACAGCTCCGTCGGGCCCTGAGAAGAGGTAACAGGGGTGCGGGACATGTACTAAGGGATGCGCTCCAATCGCTGCATCAAACCTCATGGACGAACCATCCACAGACTTTTGAAACCTAGAAATGATCAGCACTGATTGACACGCGCACCAATGTCTAACGTCTTTGGAGCACGCTCCAATCGCGGTATTGAATCTAGCATCTTCCTACAAATGAGCGCCTCTCTCGATACATCAGAGAGACGTAGCATCACCGTCATCTTCATCTCGATCGTGATGATCCTCAAGTTTACTCTGCTCTTCACATTGCTCCTCTGCGCATATGCAGACAACCTTCAGGGTTACGCATTCCTCTACTTCACCAGCGGCGACGAAAGCATCTACATTGCTACCAGCAATGGCAACGACGCCTTGTCGTTCACGGAGCCGAACAACGGCCAGCCAGTCCTGAAATCCACCAAGGGAGACCGTGGGGTCCGGGACTCTTTCATCATGCGTTCTGTCGAGGGCGACAAGTTTTTCATCCTGGCAACGGACCTATGCATCGGCTGTGGCACAAGTTGGGTCGATGCTCAACGTCACGGCAGTCGCTACATTGAGGTCTGGGAGTCGACCGACTTGATCCATTTCTCGGAACAGCGACATGTCCTAGTCTCCCCCGACGACTACGGCAACACTTGGGCGCCTGAGGCATTCTACGACGACAATATGGGCACTTATGTGGTTTACTGGGCATCTGGCATTTACGTCAATTCAACCATTTCTGATCGCAGCACGACAGAGTACCAGCGAATGGTCTACGCCACGACAGACGACTTTGTGACCTTCACCGAACCAAAGATGTGGCAAGACGAGCCACCAAGGGAAAGAATCGACTCCACCGTGATCAAAGAAGATGGCGTATACTTTCGATTCACCAAGGCCACGATCGACGGCTGTGCGGACATTGTCCAAGAAAGCAGTCCTTCCCTAGTCGCCGACCTTGCAAGTTGGTCGAGGATTGCAGCCTGCATCGGCCTGAACGCAGGAACCGCAGAGGTCGAAGGCCCGTCCATCTTTAAAACGAACCCTGACGACATCAACGGCGAGAGATATGTCCTTATCGCGGATGAGTTCAGCGGTGCTGGCTATGTACCTTTGGAGTCGGGCAACTTGAGTACCGGGAAGTGGATTCTGTCGACGAACTACAGCTATCCCGTTACACCCCGTCATGGCACCATCATTCTGCTTACGGGCGCCGAACTTGAAGGTATTATGAATGCTTATGGAGATGCCTGAACCGCCACGCGTACATAAATCGGACTATTGACAGAGATGCTATACGTTGTCCCTACTTTACGCGGCTTTTAGCCATGGTAGCAAGGGGTTAGACCTGCTAACACATGAGCTACAATTCTTCTCAGCCCACCAAATTAGGCGCGTGTAAAGGGCTGGTATTAAGTCCCTCCATCAATGGCACCACTCCTAAGAGCATTCGACAGCCAAAAGACATCCCTGCTCTCCCTTGATCCAGCCCTCCTCCTCCTGGAGAGTCGTCTTCGACCCCCTCCCGACCACTCGATAGCGTCCGCCTCTGACAGACCAAGATCACTCAGCTCGTCAAGCTCCTCCAATGCCTCGCAGACTTCTTCTGGTGGCTCTGAATCAAACACGCTTTGCACGTCGCCATGCGGCGAGAATCCCGTAAACCGCCAACGAAGAAGTGAGCTTCCTCGCCCAGAATGCTTCGGCTGACGTCTCAAGTTCCGACGCTCAAAAACCGAGATGAGAAGCAAGACGGGTGCGTTGAGGGTACAAACCAGAGCAACGTTGATTTTGTGGAAGAACCGTGGGCTGGCCATGAACTTGAGAGGGAGAAGCAAGACGAGAGCCAAGATGTTGGCGGGAGGGGGGTAGAAGAAGATGGAGTTCGACTTGACGGCTTGAAATGTCAAGACAGTTCGACGGAATTGAATCTCTGCTTGCTCGTCTGCGATGATCTTGGAGAAGGTGTTGGTGAGCATTGAGACAAGGATAGTGAGGAAGAGAGTGTTTCCGAGGAACGCAAAAGTGATCATCAGGGCTGGTCCGAGGACGGGGTGGAATCGTGGTGCCTGGTTGATCCCTGTGCCATCGAGGCCAAACCAAATCCAAAGAAGCCACTCGCAGATGGTTGCCCAACTGAGACCGCTGTCTGTTTGTTGGTTGGAGGCTCCCACAGCTTGTGGCAAGGGGTTCTCGAGCCACAAAAGGGAGAGGAGAAACCCAGTGAAACACCAAAGCGCGATGAACGTAAGGCGCATGAAGTCCTTCATCATCGCATATAGAGAAATGAAGACGATGTTGTCTGGCATCAGCGTGAATGCGATGCGCGTCAAAAGCACCGGGGCGGCCGTAAACATGATCCGGATCGCATGATACTGGATCCCCGAGTGCGTGGCGCGTTCGACGAGGCGAAGTGCGGCGTAGCAGACGTAGAGGAATATGAACGTGACGTCCAAGAATGACCACATGTTCTGGGCGTGAACCTTCCATCCATGCTCGATGATGGCGGCAAATTGCTCCAGGATCCAGCCACCGGCAAACAGATCGAACATGATGGACCACCGTCTCCCTCCCGGACACCCATCGGTCACCATGGCGCCAATGTAAAGGACCAGGAGGATAGCAAAGTGGAAGAGCTCGATCACGTTTCGCGACCGAGGTACGATAAGCCGACGTAATTCAGTAGGGGCGCGGAACGAGGTTCGTAGATGCTGATGGGATGATGTTTGAAGTGATCAGGAAGAATGTCGACGAAAGACAGAGGGGTGTAAACCACCATGCCCTCGTACACGGCAGAAACGACACGCTGAAAGGCGGAGCTCGCAATCAAAGTCTTGGATTCGGAGAGGATCGCGAGTTCGAGGGCCGTCAACTTCCTCTCATGCCCTCCTCGGTCCTGGACGGGCCATTGCGGCCTCCTGCCAGAACACACAACAGAGTCTGGAGCGCCATGGAAGGGATCGAACCCAGAGACTAGAATGTTGGCGAGGAAGAGCAGGCCTTTATTGCCTGGGCTTTTCTCGTGGAAGCGACGGAGGACGAGGGTGGCCACGAGCTCGCAGAGGGTGGCGCGTGCTATGTTGACGGTCTGGTGCATCGACTGGGAGTGCTGAGATCGGAGAAATTTGAACGTGGTTGACGAGAAGGCAGTAAACTGTGCGGAAGAGGATGTTAGCTGAAGAACTATTAGGGACAGGGACGCAAGAAGAGGACATACCGGCCCAGATGTCGCCGTCGCCGTTGTTGTGAAGCTTGTCCACCAACGGTCGAACGACAAGCATGTTCATCCGCGGAGCTCGCAGTTCTTGCAGTGTGTAGGGGTCGTCTGGTGTTCAAATATTAGTCGTTGCTACCGTTGGAGAGAGACAGTGTTCACCGACCGATGCTGGCTATGACGAGCCTCCTGATACTGCTTTCGTTTAGGACATGAGTCTGGTTGGGAGAGGGGATGCCGTACCGGTGAATGGTCATGTACACAGACGGTCCCCTTGAGGGGAGACAACATTGGGGCGCTTTCATCGTCGTTGTCGCCGCCCTCAGAGGAATACTCCGTCTGGTCTTGGCGAGGAGACAGAAGGCCATACTCGGGGTCTAAGTCCCCTTCATCTGGCCCTTCCTCGGTCGTGGCTTCGGAGTCGAAGATGGAGAAATTGGCTGGATGATGTATGTCCATGGGGTGTTATGGCGGCTTTCTTGGAGTGTGCAAGAAGTCGAGTCAGCCGAGGAGCGTAGCGGTCTTTCGCCTTTGTCTGGGCTTGGGGTCGGGAGCCCAAAGACAGGAGCTCAAAAATACTTCAGTGCCCTGGGAGGCTCGAAGAAAGTGCAGCCAGTGCTGGCGGGGGCTAAGAGTCTCCAGCAGACGATGGAAGACCCCTTTCTTCCCATGATATCATACCTTGTAGTCATGACCATTCTTTGTACAAGCAAGCGCGTTTGCCCGTCGCATCTTTTCCGGAGGCCATCCAAGCGCCGCACTGCTGCAGATGCCGCTTGTCCTGTCGGTGAGGGATATCCTGCGGAAGATCGCCGACACTGCTGCCGCCCAAGCACAACCCGAAGCAGCAATAGACTGGAGCCGGAAAGGGAGGCCGCCCAAGTCCCACCAGAGACGCTGGAGGATCACCACTGGGCGTGCCACCCGCAAAAGGGAGAGGGGTTCCCGTATCGCGACCCTTGTCTTGAGTCGAGGATACATTCGCGCCCCTGTATTTCGAGGGGGGTGTTCACCGCTTGGCAATCGCGGGATAGCTTCTGACGTGCATCCACGGCGGTGAAAATGGCCAGGGTATGGCGAGACTTGGGAAGGTTGTCGCGATCTGGTTCCTGGAGAGCCGCACTAGACGGCAGAGCTACTTGGCCGACGACCTGGGGGACAGGTACAGAGCTACGGGGGGCTGTGCATCAGGGGCCATCAGACAAATGCCTCAACACTAGCTGGATTGAGCCCGGCGACAAACCATTGTCACGTTCCATGTGACGGACCTGACGGCAAATGAAGCGATGTTGGCGCGTTTGAAGTGTTTGCGACTTGATTTACGGGATTATTGATTGCCGGAAAGCACGGCCGGTGGTGGTAATCGAGCGGGCAGATCAGACTCCTGGCAGGCCATCCCGCCTTTGTGCCCGACATGTGCCAAAGGACCCCAAGGACGACTTGTGTACCGAAATATTACGTCTAGCATTCTAGATTGTTCTCGCCTCATGTCCTCTTCAAATCGCCAGCCACTTCGCTAGAGCCGAGAACAAGGAGCTGATCCGTTTGCTAAGTGGCAACCTCGACTCGGCCTTGCCGGGCTTCGCCACAGTCTCAACGCGGAAGGGCTCTCCTTGCATTGCCTTTCTGACCTCGTCAAAAGCATTGTACCCGTACAGCCATGGCTGAACCTCCGGACAGGTCCATCTGCTAGGGAAAGGTCCCTTGAGATCTTTTCCGAGCTGGGACAGGAAGATCTCGTCGCGAGCCTCCTGCTTGGGGCCGTCGGGCATGTGGAATGACTCTCTCTGTGGGAAGTTAGCAAGAATTGAAGCGCACTGGTGGAGTATTACATGCCTGCTTGAATGTCTCCTTGACAATGGCGTCGCCCCTTGCCTTTCGTAGTCTCTCGTACATCTTCAGTGCTTGAGGCAGCTGGTCTTTGGACCTCATGTAACCAAGAAGCAGACCCAGGACCGCTCCATCTTCGACAGCCGAGTTGGCTCCTTGGGCGAGGTATGGTAGCATCGGATGGCACGAGTCGCCCCTGCTGATGTTAGTCAATTGCTCGACAGTGTGGTGCGCGGGAGACGTACATGAACACCATGTTCGACTTTTTGTTCACCCACTCGGGCAGCTCCTCGACTAGAAGATGTCAGCTGTGGCCAGTAACCTCGAAAATTGTACTCACTATGCATCAGCTTCCATTTCTCCACCGTGTCGACCATACTGAGGAACTTGTTCAGGACGGGATCCCAGTCCTTGAAGAGCGCCCGCATCTCGTCCACCGAGCCCGTCTGGCGGCTAACGCCTGCTGGCAAGTCGTCGGGCACCAGCAACACAATGTTATACATCTTTCCAGCGCGAAGAGAGTAGCCGACGGCGTGAGCACCCGGTCCGATCCAGAAGTGCACGGCAGGATTGGAAATCCACGCGCGCAGCTCGGGGTCCGTCACTTGGTCAAGGTCGAGGACCACTCTGTATGCCAAGTCTCCCGTTGGCCGAGGAGCATCATCTTTCCCCGTGAGGAGGCTCCGACTTTTTGACCACAGACCATCAGCTGCGACGATCAAGTCTCCCTTCGCCTTCGTCCCGGTCTTTGTTGTAATCTCCGCCTGGTCGAAATCGATCGACTCGACTCTCTGGCCGAGCTCAAAGTGGACACCGAGCTCCTTGGCCCTGTCGAAGAGGGACCGCTGGAGGTCGACGCGGTGCATGTCGAGGAAGGGGGCGCCATATTTGCGACGAGTGTTCTTGTCAAAGTCCCGCTCAATCGCCAGGACCTGGCCAGCGTATCTGTGGACGAGGAGGGCTTTGGGTTCGGCGGCGGACTTCCAGAGCTGCTCTGAGATTTGCCATTCCTGGAGGATGCGGGTGCAGTTCGGTGTGAGCTGGAGGCCTGCGCCGACCTGGAGGAAGGAGGATCAGTAGGCGACGGGATACTGGCAGACTCGGGTGTTCATACCTCTAGGAGCTCCTTTGCCGACTCAAAGACAGTCACCTTGTGGCCCGAGAGACTGATGGAAACAGCTGCAGCAAGGCCGCCGAGGCCCGCGCCAACGATGATGATGTTGAGCTGGACGGGAGATCGGGGGAGTGGTAGAGAGTCCTGCAGCATATGATCAGTAACGGTCCATTGCGGTCACAACTCGTAAATCTTACCATGGTGTCGAATGGTGCTGAATGAACCTGAGGAGATCAATCTCAGACAGTGAACTGACAGACGCCGTGGGCAGTGGAGTAGATGGCCGTGGGGTAATGCGGTGTCCGAGGTGATCAAGGATGTCGGGATTCAAGGATGATGAGGAGACCTCAACAATGCCGTGCAACACGCCACCGGACAGAGATGCGTGTCGGACATGGCAGCCCCGGACCCCGCCGTCGTCGAGGATGGACGAGCGGAACGGCCACCGAAGCTTCATCCCAGCGATATTGATGCACGCGTCGAGGCACACCAGACGGCTGTTCCGGGAAGGGGGGGACGCCCCGGAAATGCCGGGCAAGGGGCTAGATCACGACCCGCGCCCCCAGCTTCAATCCCGGCTTTTCCGGACCCCAGATTTGCGACATCATAAGCCCGTGGCTCGGAGCCGACCTCGGAGCAGGGTGCATCGTAGAAGATGTCCCAATAGTCAGCGCACTTCACCAGCCAAAGCTCCGACACTGCAGTCATTCCCCTCGGTCATCTTGTTGTCAACTTCGCGGTCACCTATCAGTCTCAGCAAGCACATCCACAAATCATGGCGCCCAAAGGTCCTTTTCGTCTGGCGACGGTCAACACGGCGCCCGAGAGGGCGAAGAAGTTGATCGGTCGCATGACTGAGGCTCTCAAGGAAGAGTACACGATCGACTATGTTGCCAACTGCGAGAGTAAGCTTCGTCCCTTGGGATTTTCGCGACGTTTGGCTGATGTCAAGAAGGCATAGCAGAGGTCGAAGGCAAGGTCAGGGAGCACAAGCCCGATGTCCTGGTAGGTCTCGCGGTGATTGTCGCCTGTCGCGTCATACTGACTCGAGCACAGTTTTCGGCATCGATGTGGTCGGCGGAGGAGGCGGCAGAGATTCAAAAGATCGCCCGGTCAATTGTGCCCGACATCAAGACGCATGCGATTCCTCAGGGGCTGCAGGTTGAGAGGGGGCCGGATGCCATTGTTGAACATTTGCTGGAGGAGGTGCCCAAGTTGCTTGGATGATCGGGCATCGGCGGCAGGGGAAAGAGCCAAGGACGATACTATGGCAGACCTGGGATCGCGAAGTGTGTCTGATGAAAACGGAAGAAGGCTAGGGAATAGAAGCATAGCGATTCGAATGATCATCAAAGTCTCGAGGTTGAATCTCCCTCAAAACCCCGCTTCGAATGATGAAGAGAATGGAAGGAAGCGCTCCTGCCGACCTCGGGAAGCTGAACTGTCGGACAACAGCGCCCACTGTACCCCCGCACATCCCCCGCAGCGACCTGACCCCACTGAGTGCACCTGCCCACCGCGCAATGTTGGGGTACGCCCACGTGCTGACCAACTCGTACTTCAGTGCCTGTGATGCACGATGAATCTTGACTTTCTCCCCATCTGCATCAACGTCACAACCCTGCGCCCTCCGTTCCCTCCACGTCCCCCCAACTGGCCGCGATGGACCAACAAGATCCCAGCACTGGTCCAACGACACGCGCTTCGGCGCACAAAGCAAGGCGGCCGCGCGCCGCGAGAGCCTGCGATGCATGCCGGCTCAAGAAGAACAAATGCGACGAGCTCCTCCCATGCACCTTTTGCCGAAGTCAGTCCTCCGGCCGCACCACCACCGAGGATCTGCCCTGACATCACCTCCCGACAGATCGTAGGATTGAGTGCGTCTACAAGGGCCAAGGAGGTCGCTACAACTCAGAGTGAGTGTTGCCCCGTTACCCAGCGACCACGACGCTCACGGTGATTCCAGCTACGTCCGTGATCTCGAAGACCGCGTGAAACAGCTTTCCGGCATGATGGGACCTCAGCAAGACGGTGCCGAGTCTGGAATGTCCATGGACCAACCACCACCAGCCGCCACTGTTGAAGCAGTCAACTTCAGCCCACCACCCCCAATACTGCCACCGCCTGACCTTCCATTAATGGACCTCGATGGGAGCACCGTACACGAACACCCCCGAGAGGAGAGCGATGTCGTTTCAACCATCGGGAGCGCATCTACACGCGTTGCCGGCGAGCAGGAGGTTTCGGGCATCAATCGCCACACCCGCAATGTCGAGTTCTACGGCAGCTCCTCCTCCGTCGCCTTGTTGTCCCACATTCAGCGGGCAGGGAAGCAGGACGAAGCAGGCGGTGGAGGTGCCCTCGTCACGAGTCTTCACAACCCAGCTTTCCACTCCCCTGACACCCATGGTCAGGCCTCGCGAGGCAGCGACCAGCCCCAGGCTCCTCAGCACTACTCGCATTGCCGCGGCTTCTTAGAGAACTACTTCTCCGCCATACACTACGTTCACCCCATCCTCGACAAGCAGCACTTTCTCGACCGATGCGAGGGGGTCTGGTCCGGCGCTGAGGGTGCAGATGGGCCCTCAAGCTTCGTCGCACTCTACTACAGCGTACTTTCAATTGGAGCCCTGATCGGTGTGCGCGACGACGAGCCCATCGACGGTATCACAAATCTTCAGTGGAGCCGCAAGTTTTTTGAAGTGGCAAAGGAGCACTGCAACAAGCTCGGCATGGTCACGAACCTTGACATGGTTCACACCTACTTCCTTCTAGCCAAGGTGTGCCAGAATGAGCTTAGCCCTCATCGTATGTCGTCTCTTCCTTGCTGCCGTGCACGATGCTAATCGCTTGGACAGTCTCGTACATGTATGTCGGCCTCGCTGTCAGGACGGCGCTCGCCATGGGAATCAACCGCGAGCCAGGCCCAAATACCAAGGTTGACCCGGCACAGCGAAGAGCAGAGTCGAGGACATGGTGGTGAGTTCCATGCAGCATCAGTGGCTTGCTAGTTACTGACGTGCTACCAATTTAGGGGCCTTTACTCGCTTGAGACGTGAGTTGTCTTTCAGCGCAAGACGTGCCGACGCGCCCATGGCTAACAGATTTCAGTGAGATGTCCTTTGCCATGGGGAGACCCGACACATTAGGCGCCGACCTCTTCCACAACCGACGATATCCCCTCATCCGAGGCGCTCCCGACACCGACAACAGCCGCCCAGAGCTTCTCGACCCCCCTCACTGTGCCATCATCAAGTGCATGGTGGACTTTTCCAGGATCACGAGGTCAATCTGCCTCAGTATCTACCTTTCGGAGGACACAATATCTCGGACTGTCTCGACGGTTCATCGGATAGAACAGGACCTCGACCGGTGGGTTGAAGGACTGCCCGAAGCCGTTCGGCCAAATGTCCACGCCCCAGCTGGCGCACCCACGTCATCTTTGCGTGCGGCCAAGGATCCGCAGTGGGTGAAGCGGCAAAAGTTGGTGTTGAATATCCGTACGCCAGTCATGTTTGCCAACTTCGTCCTCAAATCTGACAAGATGCAGGATATCACAATCTGAGGATCCTTCTCTTCGGGTCACTTCTCCTCAAATCCTCGGCGACAGAACGGGCTGCCATTCCTGGGGCGCGAGAAGCCACCCAGAAGTATCTCGACTCGGCTTCCAAAACCATCGACATCATCTACCAGACATACGAGCACAACGACTTCTTCCGAACGTGGTTCTACAACACTACCTACACGGTCTTCGCCGCCTCCATTATCCTTGTGTACGTCATGCGCGAAGCCACTGAAGAAGAGAGCCAACCCCTGCTCCGCCGAGTCGACATGGCCATTGAAATTCTCGAAATCATGGATGAATGCGTCGTCGCGCTAGAATCAGCAAAACTGCTGCGCCGTGCCAAGGAAAAAGCCAAAGGAACTGTTCCGTCAACGCCAGACCCAGCCCTCGCAGGCTTCGGCTTTGAGGGACCAATGCTTCTCAGTCACTACTGGGGTCCCTTGGATTTCCTGGATGGGGAGATTGATCTCGACATGGCCTTTCAGATTGCCGACATGGAGATTCCGACAGGCGCGTACATGGCACAAGGTCATCCGTGAGCATTGAGCCAGTCTTGTCTATTCATCTACCAGGTCGCGCATCATGCGTTCTTAAAGACATTCACCAAGGTTCCGATGTGTGGGAGAATCTCAACAACAAACTCATCTCCGTCTCGGATCCTGACAGCGGGCTCACGACCAGCACCCACGCCAGCCGGGGTTCCAGTGATGATGACCGTACCGGGCGGCAGCGTCGTGCCCTGTGAGACAAAGCTTACCAGCCTGGCGATGGAAAAGATCAAGTCACTAGAAGTGTCAGCTGGGGTATCCGTCACAGATCGAGGACGAGACCTACGTGGTTTCGCAGTTCTGCATCACATCTCCGTTCTTCAGTCCGCGAACGCGAAGCTTGCTCGCGTCAGGGATCAGGTCCTTCGACACCAGAGTCGGTCCCAGCGGGCATGAGCCGTCGAAGCCTTTGGAGAAGCACCACTGGGTCTGGGAGAACTGGCTTGCGCGGCTTGACACGTCGTTGGCTGCCGTGTATCCCAGGACATAGTCAAGGGCGTCCTCCTCGGAAACATCCTTGCATGTCTTTCCGATGACGACGGCGAGCTCTGATTCGTAGTCGCCAGTGTCGTCCGCTTGTGTGAGCTTGGGCAGGAGGGTCGGTTCAGGCCAGGGGTCGCCAAGAGAAGTGCTAGGCTTCCTGGGTAGCCGTTAGCTGGGTCTGGTGAACGAATGGGGCCGTGACATGGTCACTCACAGGAATACAGTCGGTATCGTCGGAATGGCCATCTTGACCTCCTTGGCATGCTGAACATACTGCGAGCGTCGTCAGCATGGAATGGAGGGTGTCGTGAAAGCGACTCACGTTCAGACCAATGCACCGAATTGTGCCAACTTCGTGCGGTGCAACAGGGGACAGGACACGGTCGATGACCTCGCGCTGGGATGTCTTTGCGCCGGGAGCGAGAACAGATGAGCCGGACCAGACGACGACGGGCACGTCCTGGCCTTTTCTGAGGGTGAGGCCAACATCGACTGAGTCGGATTCGGGCTCGCCGAGGAGGATCTTGGAGGGGTCGGATCGGGGGACGAAGCGGACAAGGCCTGCGAAGGGATGTGAGCTTGGGTTTGGGGGGTAGCTCGCGGGGGAGCTCACGTTTGAACGTGGGGATCGACATGGTGGCGAGCTTCCGACTGGCAAAGGATGACATGGACGAGGTTGCTGGTGCGATCAATGAGACGGATCAGAACATGAACAGATTTGAGGTTCTGGGTGCAGGTGACAGGAAACGAGTTCGAAACTTTTGGCTCCAGGAGGACGAAGGTTGGCCAAAATTGTTGACGGCACATGGAGAGCCGAGGGGAAGCCGGCGCCTGACCGGCAGAAGCTCCCCGACGCCGCGCTCAGGGTCCAGCGCTGGAGCGATCCGCCTTGGGGAACCGGAACAGGGGTTCTCGGGATATCCGGTGCCTCCAAGTCGGAGTCCACAGCGTCTAGAACCCCCATTGTTCGGGGCGCTGCCACTGTGCGGGGGAGCTCCGACACGCATGTCACCAGGCATCATCGTCGGCAGTCGGCTGGTTCATGTTTTGAGCGAGACTTGAGCGAGACTCATCTGGCAGTGGGACGAGTGACTTGGACCTTGACAGCACCGCAGCTACTCCAAATCTACCACAGCCCAGACACGCATCAATCATGATGACCAAGGAAGCAAACCCGCAGGGCGAGTACCGCCAATTCCTGCCCGACATCAACATCCCGCGCTTCGCGACGATGCGAAAGCAGGATGCGCATGAATATGCCGACGAGTTCAAGCGCGAGGGCCAGCCTCCTTGGATTCACGCGCTGTACCTGCACTGGAGGAAATTGTTCGCGGAGCCGTTCAGGGGCATCACCACCGATGGTGAGACAATCGGATCTTGAGGCACGGCCTTGACTGACGAGATGGCCAGGCAAGATTCGCCCCGATCTGTTCAAGATCCAGGACGAAGGCGTCCCGATTTACTCCATCGTCGATGCCACTTCATCCCTCCTGGCGCAGCTGACTGAGAAACAACGGGCCACGGTCAGCTATCACATTGACTCGCCAGAGTGGCGTTCGTGGTCGAACCCCGAGTTCCTGCTCAGCGACAAGGGGTTGCGCCTCGATGAGCTGGATTCAGGTACTCGAGAGGCCATCCTGAAAGTTCTCAAGGCGACGCTGTCGTCCGAGGGCTACGACAAAGCCCTTGGCGCGATGCGCATCAATGGGTTCCTCGGAGAGCTCGTCCAGGTCCCAAAGGTCTGCAACGAGTTCTCCTACAACTTTGTGCTGTTCGGCAACCCATCGACCACGGCACCCTGGGGCTTCTCCTTCTACGGCCACCATCTCTGTCTCAACATCCTGCTCTATAGGTCGCAAATCATCATCTCACCCTGGTTCACGGGTGCCGAGCCAAACGTCATCGACAACCCATCGCGCCCTGACGCAGACACTCGCATTCTTCACGTCGAGGAAGCCCTTGGCCTGCGCTTGATGCAAAGCCTCTCCCCAGAGAAGCAGGCCAAAGCCCAGGTCTATAAGCTCCTCAAAGACCCCGGGATGCCTCACGGGCGATGGAACCACGACGACCAGCGCCATCTCTGCGGCGCCTACCGAGACAATCGCATCGTTCCATACGAGGGCATCCTAGTAAGCGACATGACGCCAGAGCAGCAAGACCTCATCGCGCAGATTGCCTTCCAGTACCTGCTCTACCTACCCAAGACGGCGCGCGACATACGCCTGGAGAACATCAAGTCGTGGTTCAGCGAGACGTACTTTTGCTGGATTGGAGGATTTGGTGATGATGATGCTTTCTACTATCGGATTCAAAGCCCGGTGGTCATTATCGAGTTTGATCACCATTCGGGGGTGTTTTTGACGAACAAGGAGCCGGCAAAGTTCCACATTCACACGCTGCTGAGGAGGCCGAATGGGGGGGACTATGGAATGGCGTTGAGGCCGTTGATGGAGGGGGCGGAGCAGGCGTTTGTTTGGGAGGGATAGACTAAGTCAATTGAACTGTTGCATCTGAATCTTCTGCCTGTGCCACCTGTGCCTTGGTGTTTTGATCGGTCAAAGCCGCTGTGCTATGTCCTCGCCCCTGACCAGCACATCATCTGCCGTGATGCCAGACCGGCCTGGAGCTGGACGCTACAGGGGCCACCCCAACTGTCCCCCGTAATTCGGGAGACGGATAGCGCGTTCCCCGTCCTCCGATGGGTGTCCAGAGGGGCCCCGGGAGTTCCGGGGGTGCCTCATGCGCCCACATCCATCATGACTCTGCGGGGAAAAGCAAAGATCGGGCATCGGGATGTGGGGAGCCGATGTCCCGACTTCCCCGACAACCACCACCCCGCGATCGTTAACAATCTTTTGATGAAAAGGAAGCTGTTTTTCGTTTCATTATGCCCTGATCTGAGACCACATA
Source organism: Plectosphaerella sp. P0831 (assembly GCA_014635975.1). Classification (NCBI taxonomy): domain Eukaryota; kingdom Fungi; phylum Ascomycota; class Sordariomycetes; order Glomerellales; family Plectosphaerellaceae; genus Plectosphaerella; species Plectosphaerella sp. P0831. The sequence goes on along the minus strand of JACAFV010000123.1, from coordinate 42,693 downwards.
CTTTCTCATAATCATCCAGCAAGCATCATGGGTTCCGTGGCAGACATCGACTACACAACCCTCCTCGGGGAGCTCACTCTCGAGGAGAAGATCAAGCTCCTCTCAGGCATTCACTTTTCCGCAGGAGGCGGCGCTGAGCGCTTCGGTATCCCGCCGCTTCACGTGAGTCTTTCCATCCCATCTCCAGACATGTCTAACCCCCACAGGTGGCCGACTCGACCAGCGGCATCCGCGACCACGACATCAACGGCACCAACACAACACCTTGCTTCCCCAACACGACATGCTACGGCACAACCTGGGACTCGCCACTTCTCACCCGCCTCGGCGGCGAACTCGCTCGTCAGTCCCGCCTCAAGGGCGCACAGGTCGTTCTCGGCCCCACGATCAACATGCACCGCGACCCCCGTGCCGGACGCAACTTTGAGTGCATGAGCGAGGATCCCCTCCTCTCCGGCCAGCTGGCGGGCGCCATTGTCAACGGTATCCGGGCGCAAGGCCAGGGTGTGTGTCCGAAGCACTTTGTGTGCAACGACTCGGAGACGGCAAGGCATTTCTACGATGTGCAGGAGTCGATTGACTCGCGCACAGTGAGGGAGATTTACCTCGCGGCGTGGCAGCATCTCCTGCGGGTGTCGGAGCCGGATGGTGTCATGACAGCGTGAGTTTTCCGTGTGATTGGTACTGAGTCGAGGCTAATAGGAGACAGATACAACATGGTCGATGGCACGTACTGTAGCGAGCATGGCCCGCTCATCATGAGGGTCCTGCGTGGTGAATGGGGCTTCAAGGGTATGACAATGTCCGACTGGTTCGGAACCCACAACACCGTCGAGCCGATCAAGGCCGGTCTTGACCTTGAGATGCCCTTCCCCGTCTTCAGGGGCGGGCGGCTCGCTGAGGCGGTCAAGTCTGGGGCCGTGACGCAGGAGGAGCTCGACGCTCGCGTGCTCAAGATGCTGGAGCTTCGCAACAGGATCCGCGCCAGCCTGAACCTCGAAGCCGGCGAGACGAAGATCAACAAGGAGACCAACGAAATTGCCTGGGAGTTGGCGACTGGAGGTCTCGTGCTTCTCAAGAACGAGGGCGGTACGCTGCCGCTGGATATTGCTGCCGCCAAGACATCCAAGCTGGCTGTCATTGGCGAGTATGCCATGAATCCAGTTGTCACTGGTGGTGGAAGCGCTTCCAGCACGCCGCAGTACAAGGTCCCTGCGATTGATCTTTGGAGGGAGAGGATCAAGGGCGGTGAGAGCAAGGTCAAGTATGCTGCCGGCGTACGGACGAGGCGTATTGTCCCCTTGGCACCGGCATCAAAGCTCGTCTCGAAGAACGGCAAGGCGGGCATCGACGTGGTCTTTTTCGACGATGCAATCGAGGGGCCTGTTCTCGAGGAGCAACAGGAGAAGGCCGAGGTCTGGATGCTGGGACAATTCAAGGATGGCGTCAAGGTCCCTGGGTCGCGGCTCCAGATTACGACAAACCTCACCCCCGAGACGTCTGGCGAACACACCCTGGCTCTTCGTTGCACTGGTGCCTTTGAACTCTTCATCAACGACACGCAGGTCCTCACTAGCCCCAGGATTGAGATCTCAACCGAGCAGTTCATCTTCAACCACATCCTATTGGAGAAGCAGGTCCAGATTCCCATGGAAGCCGGCATCTCCTACTCCATCCGCGTCGAGATGCGCGGCCCCGAGAAAATCACCATGGGCGAACCAACCCCCTACGCCGCGTCTCTCGGTTTCGAGGAAGCCTACGATGAAGAGGCTGCGATCGCCGAAGCCGTGGCTATCGGCCGCGAGTCGGATGTCAGTATCATCTACGCCGGCCGCAACGAGCAATACGAGTCGGAGGGATACGACCTCGAGGACATTCGCATGCCGGCGAACCAGACCGCGCTCATCAAGGCTGTGGCTGCCGCATCTGCCAAGACGGTCATTGTCATGCATGCGGGTAACCCGATTGACGTGAGCGCCTTCGTCGACGACGTCGATGCCATTCTGCTCGCGCACTTCCCTGGACAGGAGGGCACGAGGGCGATTGTTGATGTGCTCTCGGGCAATGTGTCCCCGAGCGGCAAGCTGGCGACTACTTGGTTCAAGACGATCGAGGACTCGCCGAGTTTCGGAAACTTCCCCGCCACCAAGCACGAAGATGGGTCGTTCACGCTCAAGTACGCCGAGGGGATCCAGGTTGGATACCGCCATCCGGAGAGAGATGATCGGATCCGATGGCCATTTGGCTTTGGTCTCTCATACGCGAGCTTTGAGTACTCCGGCCTGAAGGTGGCGGTGGATGAGACAGGCGCTGTGGCCAAGGCCAAGGTCGAGGTTGAGGTGAAGAACACGGGGGGTGTTGTGGCGAGGGAGGTGGTGCAGGTGTATGTCTCACCGAACGAGGGAGCCGCTGTGTGGAGGCCGAAGAGGGAGTTGAAGGCTTTTGACAAGGTGTTGTTGCAGCCGGGGGAGTCCAAGGTTGTCGGGTTTGAGATTGATGTCGAGATGGCGTGTAGCTACTGGGATGAGAAGGAGGCGAAGTGGAGGTTGGAGCCGGGGACGTATGGCGTTGTGGTCGGGGGTCAGTCGGTGCCTCTTGTTGTCACCAAGGGGTCTGTTTGGAATCATGTTTGAAGGAAGCAGTAGAAATAGCATCATAAAGTTTGGCCATTTATTTCTGTCGAGTTTGCTCCTTTCAATTCGAGGTGCTCCATCAGCATTTTTCGACCCCTGTCCACCATCTCACCTTGAGGCCTAGCTGTATCCGCTTTCTCCAACTATGAGCGGCGCCACCAATCGGGCTTGTCGATCAATATCCACATGTCTCCAATCCTCCACCTCCCGAGTCTGGGAACCGATTGCTTCCCCGCACGATGAATCTCGCGATGTTCCGGGCAACAAGCTGTGGTGTTTTGGACGCCACATGTGGTTTGGACTAGGTGCACACCACGACCGGCGTCTTGAGAATGTGCAATGGCTAACGATATACAAAGATAAGTCGCATGTTTTAATTAAAGAGGCTTTATGAGGTTAGGGATTTTCCTGCCTTGGAACGTGGAGTACAAGTCAGGACCGTCATCCCTCTGCAGCCAGATTGGGTCCAACAGACAGACTACTTCACTCCAAGTCATCACTTTGGCATGAAAAACTCAAGCTTCAATGGAAGACTTGTATCAATGATCTAATCTCTAAGCAGCCTGCCTTCGAACAACTACTACTCCGGGATCTTGAAGCCTGAGACGCGCAGCTTCTGGAAGACACCCTCGGGGTCATACTTGGCCGAAGCATCCTGCAGCTTCTTGATAGCCTCATCTCCAAACGACGAGATGGCGTCCTGAGAAAGGTGGGCGTAGTTGAGGTACCTCCAGTTCCAAGCCAGGTCTAGCGACGCAGCGTACTCGTCAATGTCCTTGAGGTAAGCAGCAACCAGAGGCCTCGCGAGCTTCTCAGCCTCGGCGTTGTTGACGGCAAGAGTCACGAGGAACATGATCCCGTTGCCTTCCTCAACAAACTTCTCAAGACCCATGATGTTGCCGCCGTTCTCGACGCCCTTTTCGACAATGGACTTTGTGATGGGCTGGAACATGCAGAGGGTGTTGAGGGCGGACTCGCTGGAGGGAGCGACCTTCTCGAGGGCGGCGTTGAGCTCATCGAACTTTTCGACGGCGTAGTTCATGGGGCGGGGGTCGTTCTTGAAGGAGGTGGTGAACCAAGCGTTCTGGAAACCCGGAGGCTGGCCGGAACCGAGCTCATTGGCGACGTTGGACAGAGTGTCGACCTTGGTGAGGTCGGCAGTGAGGCCCTCGACGGCGTAGTAGCCATCAAACGCCGCGGGCTTGACGTTGGCGAGAGTGTTCTCAATAGCCGCGTTCAGGATGGATCCGCCGAGAATGGCAGGGAGGTAGGCCCAGTAGACAATGGACGAGCTGTTTTCGTCCTTGTAGACATTATCGGTAAAGTCAACAAGGGCGTCGATGACAGCCGGGCCGGAGGACAGGTCGTAGAACAGGTTGCCGCCCCAGACGACGGGGTTGGACGGGTCGGCGTAGTCGATCGGGTACATGTCGAAGCTGGTGATCAGACCCAGGTTGCCGCTGCTGCCCTTGAGAGCTTGCCAGAGGTCAGGGTTGCTGGTAGCGTTGGCGTTGACGATGGAGCCGTCGGCGAGAACGACTTCAAAGTTGGCGACCGTGTCGCAGGCCATGCCGTGCGAGGCAGAGTAGAACGAGTTACCGCCGCCGCTGACGAAACCACCCGTGCCGACGGTACCGGCACGGCCTCCAGCGACAGTGACGCCGTAGGGGACGAGCGAGTCGTAGACCGTCTGCCAGTGGCCACCGGGTTGAACGGACGCGAGCTTGGTCTCAGGGTTCCATGTGGTGCTGTTCATGTTGCCAAAGTCAATGGTGATGCCATCCTTGACGCCGTTGGAGAGAGCGTGGGCGCCGTGTCCGCCGCCGCGAATGCCAAAGGGACAGTCACCCGCGACGAGGGTCTTGATGATGACGGAGACGTCCTCGGCATTCGAAGGCTGCACCATGCACCAGGGCTCCAGGGCAGCGGTGGTCGACCAGTACGACTCGAGACGCTCGCCGTAAGCCTCGGACTTGGGAAGGTAGACCTTGCCCTCGAGGCCAGGGGCCTTGGCAAGAGACTTGCACTGCAGAGATGTCAGTCAGAGAGCAATTGGCTGCCGAAGGGAACAGGATGACGAACGCAAGTCGGGATGCAGACAGAGGCGGTGGCAAGGCCAGCAGCGCCGAGCATCAGGGGGGTGTTCTGCTTCATCTTGGGAACTGAAAGAGTGACCGTGGTGGGAAAGTCCCGACTGAGAGACAGGACAAAAGAGTGTGGGATGTGAAGAAGGGGGCCTGACGATTCCTCGATGACGACCTTGGGATCAGCAAGAGTCAAGAAAGCTCTCCCAACAGCGCGCCCCCGTGTCATATATCACCGAGCCCGCGCGCGCGGAATTAATCACACCCACATGTCGACGACTGCCCCTTGAACGCATTCGACTGCAACAATTCCTTGTCCTGCCCTGCCCCCTCCCCCGTCGGATGCGGACGCGGGCATCACTTGCTGTTCCTGGAGAAGGCTCCCCTACGGCCGGGGTTGCGTGGCCTAGAATGGCCCGCGGAAGGGACCCGGTCGAACCGCAGACCCCTGTCGTACGGGCTCTGCTCCAGCACCATCCTGGTCTGGCCTTTTGGCAGTTGGCGCTCGAATGCGACGTGATCATCTCCTTGTGCATATGGCTTGCCGAGGCGGCTGCAGAAAAACACGACAAATCCGGGCCGTTGAGCCCGGGGGGCTGGCTCGTATGCATATTTTTTCTGCAGCGGCATTGGCAGTCAGCTTCTGGAAGGGGGGGAAGCATTGAGAAAGTTGCCAGGTGCGCGAAACAACCTTGCGCTTCGCATGACCCAGAACCAGAGTTGATGAGATGCGGCTCATACTCGTAGGGTGGTATCTCGGAGGGCGAGAGCCCTGTCGGGGTATGGGCCAAGGGGACTGAATTCCGAAGGAACCAACAGCCACGGGGCCCTAGGAACCCCAGGAACCAACGGCCACCGGTGATTCCTCCACAGCCAAGGATGAGCTGCATAAGGAAATCAGACCATTGGACCTTGCAGCTCTTCATCGGGTGGCGTCGGACTCCCACTCCCTCAGGCGTACCACTTGGCCACTGGAGTCCCTGTCCCGGTGCCTTGGACTAGGTGCCTTCTTCAAATTCCAAGTCTTCGGCGCGGGGGGCACACACACCAAGGGGGGGCACACACACACCAGACCCGACAATCTCCTCTTCCAAGCGAAGCAAAGGAGAAAATCTGACCGCAGGCCAGGGTGTGCCTGCAGATGTGCTTGCTGCTGCATTGCAGAAACAGGAACCCCCATGCAGACGATAGGGGCGACACAACCCGCGCCGACATGGAAGGATTGGAATGCGACCGTGACTGTGCCGTCCTGCCGGGGACATGGAAGGATGTCTGGTGCTAATGCCATCGGAGCGTCTGTTATTCTAGCCGTTGTGTCGTGTTGTGCCGTCGGCTGTATAATACCAGACGAGGGAAGTCGAGGCTTAAACCTTGAGTGCGCCTGATTTCTTTCCCCTCCTTTGCCCTGTATCTTCACAGCAACGCCCAAAGACAATGTCTCTTCTCGAGCGAGTGGCCCGGGTTGGCGTTTTGCCAGCCCCCGAGGGCTATATTGTCGACTTTGACAATCCCCAGCGCATGGCGGTGCCGCATGCCTACTGGATCGCGGGCGCTGGTGGCATTCTAACGGTGTTGATGATGGCTCAGCGGCTGTATACGAAGATCTTCCTTATTGGAAAGTTCCAGATGGATGATGGTAAGATCTTTGCCTCCGGGAGCAACGTTGTGTTCCTTGACTGACTGATCTGTGTAGTTTTCCTGGTGCTCGCTTGGGTAGGTGATGCGATGTCGATGCTTGATCGAAAGATCCATGCTGACAATGCTACAGCTGATCTCGTTCTGCACTGTCGGTCTCTGTGTTCGTGAGTATATTCAAGGTCGTCAAGACCTCGACCCCGACTCACCTCTCGCTCTTAGACATGTTCGCCTCGGGCGCTGGCGGTGTCCACGGCTGGGAAATCGATGCAGCGACGTTCAACATCTTCCTCATGGTACATACCCACCTCAATTGCAGTGAAGCCCACTGCATCGGACCTTTTGCGCGCCATCGCTGACCAAAGTCCCCCCTTCAGGACGTCTACCTCGCCGCGGCCATCTACATCGTCGGCGGCAGCTTCGCAAAGATTTCCCTCGTCATCTTCTACTTCCGCCTGTCGCCCCAGCGGTGGTTCCGAATCGCGACATGGGCGACTCTGCTCTTCATCGCCGGGTACACTATCGGAATCTTCTTCGCGCTCGTCTTTGCCTGCACCCCGATTGCCATGAGCTTCGACATCTTGAACCAGACGGGCACATGCATCAACCGGCCGTCGCTGTATATTGCCACGGCGGTCGTCAACATCATATCCGATATTGTTCTGTTCTGCCTGCCACTGCCGATTGTCGTCAAGCTGCAGATTCCTCGGAGACAGAAGGTCGGGTTGCTGCTGATCTTCCTCTTCGGATCCATGCAAGTCTCGCAATTCTCTTGGAGAGTTTCCCTACTAACACCTCATCAGCACAATCGTCACCTCCATCGTCCGAGTCTCGATTCTTCCCCAGATGCTCACCAGCGCCGACCAGACATGGGTCATCTCATGGGCCTCCGTATGGATGTAGGTCCTCCCGAGCCCGTACCCCTTGTCCAGCTCCAACTAACACCGCTGTACAGCATCGTCGAGGCGAACCTCTTCATCATCTGCGCATCGCTCCCCACCCTCCGAAAATTCCTCAAGCACGTCGCCCCCAAACTCATCGGCGAGAGTATGTACGGCCGGAGCTCCAAGGGCAACACCGGCGGAGGCACCGCACCCCCTTCGGCCCTTCGCACAATCGGCTCGGTGACGGCATCTGCAGTCGGGAAGAAACAGCGCGACCAGTACTCGCAGTTCGACTTTGCGGACGATGCGGCGTCGCAGCATGGCCGGAACGAGTGCATCGTCATGTCGCGGTACTCGTCTGGTGGTATCGAAGAGGAGCGTGTCTGGGCAGACGACGGGTCCGAGAGGGCTATTGTCAAGGACGGCGGGAAGGAGAGCGGGAAGATTATCCGCACAAAGACGGTGACGGTCGAGTATCATCAGAACAAATGAGCTGGTCGGAGGGGGGAGTAGACTCGGTAAAGTGCGGTGGTTCTAGGCGTCATTTGTGCTGTAGAGTTGGACATTTGAAATCGACGAAGAAATATCGTCATTGTTGCATCCCTTACTCTTCCATCACTGCAAATCTTCATCAGCGTGGGTATCCATGGTCATACATTCCTTCGTCGGCTCACTGTAGATGTCCGCGGTCAACGTCCTACCAGTTGCAAAGAATACCTGAACGCCGCCGCCCACTACCCCAGACCCAAAGCGAAGAACACAGACACCCGGAGAGATGAAACGACTCACCACCTCCGGCCACCCCGTCCGCGCCCGAAGCCTCCTCGGCCTCCGCCGCCGCCACCACCACCCATGCCCTGTTGGTCGTAGCCTCCAAAACCGCCTTGGTTGCCACCGAAACCACCCTGGCCACCGAAATTCTGGCCCTGGCCGCCCTGACCGCCGCCCTGGCCCTGCATGCCGTTGAACATGGCCGACATGGCCGACGGGTCCATCTGGCTGGGGTCCATGCCCGACTGCATCATGGCCTGCATCATAGACTGCATGTCGGGGTTCATGCCGTCCATTCCGGGCATGGCGCCTTGTCCGGCACCAGATGGGGCTGCGCCAGGCATGCTCATACCGCCCCCCATCATCATCATGCCAAAGTCCTCCATCATCTTCTTGCCGCCCATCATCGAGTCGGCGTTGAACTCGCCACGGACCTGCTCCTGCTTGGCTGCGTAGAGCGCCCAGGTAAACTCGTCGAAGCCGTAGTTGAAGTAATCGCTGATATCAGTTCCGGGCTTGCGCCATGGCTTGTCGCTTTCTGCAAGGTCTGGGCAAGTCAGCGATGGGATGGTTGTCAATAAAGGAAGAGGAAAGCACGGACCTTCGTCAATGTTGACGGCTGTGATGCGCTTTCCGGCAGGTTCGTATGTCGGGTTTCCGTTGACGTCAATCTTGGAGCTCGACGCGGCGGCTGCTACTCGATCGGCGCTGGGGACAGCAAGTGGTGCTGATGGTGTGGCGGGCTTGGTTGTGGGGGATTTGCTGGTCGCTGGTGCTGGCTTGACTGCGACGTCGTTCGAGGTCGATCTTTGGGGGATGTTCCTGATATCACTGTACCGCGATTGTCTGGGCGACCGAGTTAGCCAGGCGACATGTAGCTTGGGAGCTGGAGACGTACGTGGGAGCAGCTGCTTTTGTGCCGTCTTTCCGCTCGGTGATGATGTCGATGTCCTAGGCGCAAGTCAGCACGGGGCATTCCACAGTTGTTCGGGATCCATACCGAGTCTTCGTCGTCGTCCTCATCCATTGCGCCATCGTCATCCTCCTCCTCGCCCTCTTCGAGCTCTGCCTTGTCGTCGGCCTTGGGTTCTGTTGTCGCGGGCGCAGGTGTAGCAGTTGGGGGTGTCGCTGCCTTGTCCGAAGTGGCAGGCTTGGCCTCGGTAGTAGTGCCAGGCTCGGGCGCGTAGAAATCCTCGTCGTCGTCGATATCCATTGTGGTTGTGCGGGGTGTTGGTGAATGTGTAGAAAGGAGGAGGGAACTTTAGGGAGCTCAACGTTGTTGCTGCGACAAAGCTCCAGTGTTGCGATGAACCGAGAATACAACGATAACCACAAGTGGGGCCGACACGGCGATGCGCCAATGAACATCCGTTGTCGAGCTAGCCTTGGGAGCTCGCGGTTTCTTGCAACAAACGCGCTTGAAAACCTTCCTGCACATAAACCCGTCGGCCTTTCCACACACAATAAACAAGTCCTCACGTCCGACGACTACGAGTGCCGCCTTCAAAACCTACATCCCACAGCGACCTCCGAGTGTTCCCGACAACATGTTCAAGCCTGCCGGGGGAGGCCTCGGCCTCAGCATCAACACGGCATCCGCCAACTCTGGGTACGGCGAACCATCTCTCCCCTTGGATCGACGAAGCTGACGACTCAATCTTGACAGTGCCACCCAGCCAGCGCAATCCGGAGGTCTCTTCGGCTCCAGCACGACACAGCAGCAGCCTCAACAATCGGGAGGCTTGTTCGGCGGACAAAACCAACAGCAAGCCCAGCAGTCGCAACAGGGCGGGCTCTTTGGGGGTGCGCAGGCAAAGCCGGCGGGAGGTCTCTTTGGCGAAGGTCAGCAAACACAGCAGCCTCAGAGTGGTGGCCTGTTCGGCGGAAGTCAGCAAACACAGCAGCCTCAGAGCGGTGGCCTGTTTGGCGGAGGCCAGCAAGCACAGCAGCCTCAGAGCGGTGGTCTGTTTGGCGGTGGTCAACAGCAGCAGCAGCCCCAGCAGCAGAGCGGTGGTCTGTTTGGCGGTGGTCAACAGCAACAGCCCCAGCAGCAGAGCGGTGGTCTGTTTGGTGGTGGTCAACAACAACAGCAGCAACAGCAGACCGGCGGCATGTTTGGGCAGAGCCAGGCGCAGCAACCCAACAGTGGCGGCCTTTTGTATGTTGAACGATTCGCTCCCTCCATGACAGCCTCAAACTGACCGTGCCCCAGCGGCCAATCGACCCAGCAGGCTGGCCTGACAATGGGCCAGTCGACAAATCAACAGTCAGTCCCCGGCGTCCGAATTGACCTCGCCAACGTCAAGGGCACCACAAAGTTCAGCGACCTCACGCCAGAGCTTCAAAAGCAGGTGGAGCAATGCGACAACATCATCCAAACGTTCAAGGGACATGCGGACCAGATTGCGCAGTTCCGCGCAGGCCACACCGGTGACCTCGAGCGACTGACACACGACGTCAACTGGCTCCAGCGCAAGTTCGACGGCGTCAAGACCACTCTCGAGGACGACGTCAAGGTTGTCGCCAACCTCAAGGACCTCATCAAGTCAGACGCCGACATAGCAAAGGCCGCCTTCAAGGGCGCCGAGCAGCTCAAGCTCCCAGCGCACTACCACACGACTTGGCTCACCGCCAGCAAGCCCGCTGAAAAGACGCCCGAGCGCGACGAGGGCGACCCGGACCTGGAGGACTGCATCACCCTCTTCTCCAAGGAGGCCGGCCGCCTCGACGAGCTGCACCGCTTCCAGGTTCAGAAGATCCGCGAGATGGAACAGCACATGCCCGGCGTCGAGAACGGCCTGTACGAGCGCATGCGCGCCCTGCGCGATGGTGCGCCGCAGTTCCCTGCCTTTGGCTACGCCGTCGAGCTGCTCGATGTGACCAAGGCCCTGGGCGACGAGATTGTGCGGGCTGCTGGTGTCATCATCGAGACGCGCGAGAAGCTCACCGAGATCCAGCTGCGGCCGATGCCCTCTCGCAAGTAGGCACAAACGGGCATGAGGTACTCTTGCCGCCGCAGGTTGGCTATCATCAGTTAGAGAGGACGGCGTTGGGCGTTTGGGGGCTCCGGCCCGGGCATCACTTCTGGAGGTAAAAAAAATAGCACTGCGGCGGTTTGGGGGAGAATTGGGCTTCTGGCTTTTTTGTTGAGAGGATTAGCAGCAGACCCGTGTATGTATGGCTGACGAGATACCCGAATCGAGGGATTCAGATGTGTTTGTTTTCCGGTTGTTTTCCGGTTGTTTTCCATCACACACGGGCTTGTTCCATTCAGATCGTAATGCTTTCCTGCGGGTATCTATGAGCCTCCGGCGGCTCGCCCTTCCGCTGTTCCAACCGACTGCCTACAAACGCCGAGAATGCAGATTTCGCTGTCCTGTCCAACCCGACTCGACATAAGGTGTTTTTTTGGTAACGACGTGAAGACTCTCTCGAAAGTGAGTCACGGCAAACCGGTGAACGACTAATATTCGTCCCGGCCGCCGTCGTCGTCGCCGCCCATGTCGTCGTCCCCTTCGTCTCCATTGTCGAAGTACTCTTCGGCATTGTAATCGCCAGCGTCTTCGTCATCGTACTCCTCATCCTGCTCCTCTTCCTGTCCCTCTTCCAGCTCTTCGTCGTCGACGCCCCCCTCGGCCGTCTCGTCTTCCATGCCTATTCGGGCAAGAGCCTCCATGGTTCGCTTCTTGTTGTTGTGGCCGTCAAACTCCTCGTCCTCTTCGCCCTCGGCCCACTCCTCATCGTAGTCGCCGTTGAGCGTGATGCCAAACACGTCCTCGGCCGTAGGAAGCGCCGTAACTCTCGAGAGGGTGATGCGCTTCCTCTTTCCCTTGGCGACCCCGCGCTCACCTTCTATGCCCTCGAACGTATCGTGCAGTTCCTTGGGGATGAATTCGGGACAGTAGGGGCGGGAGCTAAAGTCGGGTAATGTCCGTTCCTGGCGTGTGAAGCGCTGGCTATAGGTCGGGACGGCGGTGAAAGGGTCGACTGCGGCGCGGGTTCGTGATGCGCCTGCGGCGGCTGCGTACTTTGCGTTGAGCTGGGCCTGGCCGTAGTGTTTTTGGGTGGACGAGGCTGTGACGGAGATTGCGGCCTGCTTGCGCGTTGTATGGAGAGGAGACTCGTGCGTCTGGAGTCGGATCAGAAGGAAGGCGTCCACGGCAGCTCCCTCTCGCCCACTCAGAGGCTTTGCGGTCGGGACCTTGAATGGCTGTAGAGAACGAAGTTAGCATGTAGCTCTTTAGAAGGGTAGAAAGGGGTATGCCGTACGGGAAACAGGTCCGAGGGTCTCGTGTCGGTCTCTTCACCTTCCCAGGGAAGCGCTGGCGCACCACCTCGTCGCCCACCACGACCTCCGCGACCACCGCCGCGCGACATGACCCGTGATCAATTGGCGATTCCTTTCAGTGTATTCAGATGGTTTCCAAGTCGTAAAGGCGAGTGCAATTGGTGCTCGAGGCGGTCGTCAAAAGGGCGTCGTGGGAGTCATAGGCAGGTTGTTGGATGAGAAGTCGGGCCGGCGACGAATTTGTCGACCAGAGTTCGAGATGCAGCCGGGCGTGGCGCCCGCCTCCAATTTTTTAGCGGGGTAGACGAAAAGGCAGGCCGGCGGTGACACTGAGGCGGGCTCTGGCGAGCTAGACCCCGGAAAGGGCGGCTGAGCTGGCTACAGCACCTCTGCCAGTGACGTGGGCCCCGCCTGCCTGCAGCGGGACACGGGCTGGAGCTCAAATGATGTGCAGTGACCGGCCCCAGTCCCTTGAGCTTCTTCTCAACCCCCACCATCCTCTCTCCCTCGCTTCATCCCGTGCAGCTCGACAAACGGGGGCGAACTTTTCCTTCCTACTCAGTCTCAGAGTTCCTTCGTCTATCTGACGAACAATATCATGTCTGCCGGCGTGGTGCCCGTTGCTGGAAGCAGTGTCCCCATCAGTGGACTCGACGAACTCCAGGCGCATCTCGATGCCCTCATCGAGGACCCTGCCACGCCCTTTGAGGCGAAGCTGTTTGACGATGTCGAGCTCCAGTTGACGGGTGTGTCTCGTACTAGTCTCGAACATGACCATCGCTAACAGCCTGTCTACAGAGACCAGCATCCCTCCCCTTCTCCCGACCCTCCTTCCGAAGCTCACGTCCATCCTCAAAACCACACAACAAGATCCGAAGATCCTCGTCTCCCTCATCTTGAAGCTCTCGACACCCATCAGCTTCTCCCAGACTCTGACACTTGCCGACGAAACCTCTCTTATCGTCGCCCTGTCCTCGCCAGCGCCATCGGCCAACATCCTGGCCATGGCCATCCTCCACAAGGCCGCTTCCAGCGCCGCAGACACTGCGCAGCTGGCGAGCATGCCCCGGGTTCTCGAGGCGTTTATCAGAAATTGGCTTTCTTCGCCCGATGTTCAGGTCGGCGAGAGGGGTAACAAGCTGCTTGGGGACCTGCTCGAGGTCGATTCGGTGGTTCCACCCCTGCAGGAGGTCCGTCACGCTGTTACTGTGGATGGCATTGCATGGTCTTCCGGATCTAACGGCCTCAACGGAAGTCAGAAGCCTACTGGCAGCGGTCAGCTATGGCAGCGCATAACCAATGACCCTACCATCTTCAATCTGCTGCTGTCCCTTCCCAAGGGCGAGGATCCGTCCGGGGCCGACCTGACTGCACACCAGACGTCACTGGCGCAGGGCAGGCTTCTCCGCGTACTTCCGAGGCTGGCGGCCCTAGACTTTGACAAAGTTGCCCGGCCCCTGGGCGCGTCTGACCAGAACCAGTCCCTTCTGCACTTTGCCTCCATCTCAATGGTGGACAAGAAAGACATGCTCATGCACCTCACCCTGATCGACTACTTCGAGGCCCTCCTCAGCCTTCTGCGCATTCGTGTCGAGCAAGGTGGCAGTGACAACTCGTTCATCACCTCGACGCTGCGACGGATCTTCGCCGAGGCGACGACGGATGACAATGTTTTGAAGGCTGCGTTGCTGGGTCTGCCGGATAGGACTGTGCCCGAGGAAGCCGACGGTCTGCGGGCGTTTGTGCAGGGTGTTGTACTGTAGCCCGAAGAAGCAGCCCGAAGAACCGACACTCACGAAGCATGAATGATGAGAGGTAGAACCGAACGTGGCATATGAAGAGTATTGCCCCCTGGAGTATTGTATTGACACATGGTGAGGAGTGAGTAGAAGTGCACACTCCCAAGGTATCCAAGCCTTGCTCTCCCCTCACCTAGTAGCGGGGGGGGCTGGCCTGCGGCAGGTAGGGTGATCGGGCTTCCTCTCACGGAGCTTGAAGTACTCGTTGTCAACCTCGATGGTAACCTTCTGCTTGATGGTGCAGCCGCAGACATCGTCAATCTTGCGAATGACGTCCTTGGGCCTGTCCCCGTAACCGTTACAGGCCTTGGCGTATGGAGCTCGCCTGAAGATCCAGTCATTGCTGACCGCCCACTTCTTGCCGTAACCTCCAGCAGAAAGCCAGAGGCAGCAGAAAGCAAAGGCCTCGGAGGGGCAGTGCTGGGGATGTCAGCGAGGGAAGCATCTCAGGGGGTGAGAACTACATACACGGTCTGTCTTCTGGGTGCTCAAGAACGAGCTGGAGGGGTATTAGTTTGGATTCTGCTCAGGACGAAGAGATGTCCTACTTGAAGCACTCGTTGCGCTCGCAGTTAGACCTCTTGGGGATCTCGAGGTCGAGCTTCTTGGGGCACTGGCGGCCTTGGTAGGGGTTGGCCATCTTGGGAGGGCGGGGGCCAGGGCGGCGGCTGTAGTCATCGTCGCCGCGCTTCTCGATGATGTCAGCGACAGGGGCGATGGCTGGGGCGATAGGTGCCAGGAGTTCGGTGCCAGCGACGGTATCGAGCTGGCCCCAGAAGGCGGCGGCCTCAATGTCAGTGTTGGGCACGTCAATGGCGACAGTGGCGGAGGCGAAGATGGCCGTGGCAGCGAGGAGGTTCTTGATGAGGACCATCTTGGACGTGCTGTAGTATTAAAAGAGAGAGAGTAGGTGTTTAAAGAGTGTGCTGGAATTAGTATTAGAGATTAAGGTGAAGAGTGACACTGAGATGTTCTTGGCTCTGCTTCCCGAGATGCATGGCGACGACACTGCCTTTATACTCGCCTGACCTCGAGGTCGAACCTGTGCCCCTCCCTCGATCGTGACATGGGGCACTGATTGAGCAGATTATGGGAGGCTACCGACGCTCGCTATGGGGACAATGTCTTGTGTGATCCCTTCATATTGATGCGGCTGACAGCTAGATGAAGACTGAAGCCAGGGTAATGGTAGTACCACCCCGGCTCCCTTCCCTGCCAGCAGGACTCAAAACGGCCGGCAGCCGATGGGGGACACGTTATTGTACGGAGCACACCACTTAAAGTCGACTGTCTTGGCACTACGCAATGATGGTGAACATGGCCTGTCCTCGCCTGGAAAGGGAGAGACGTGTGGTCTGTCCTATCGAACTCATCAAATGTCAGGGGTAAATGCGCATCAGGCATTGGCGCCACCTCCCAAAGCCGACACTTCCAAAAGAAAAACCAGCCAGGGCGACACTACCCCGCAAGCTGACCTTTCTCTTCTGAGCCTAGGAGCTGGCAACGTGGCAAGGACGCCGGTGATTGAGCTTGTTTTTGGAGTGAGACATCAAGGGACACAGCCTTTGGGGCTTTAGCCCTTCCTGAAGGTCGTCTGGCAGGCTGGTATGAGAACACAATTCCCTGGTCGTACAACATCCTGCCGGTGTGGCAGACGTCAAGCAAGATGTTGACGATGTATGCACGTGGTGTTGCTAAATTTCCCCGCCGGCCATCTTCTCCTCACAGGATACCTGTCTGGTGAGGCCCCGGGGTGTAACCCCTCACTGAAGCTGGCGACCTTGGCCAATGGACTCATTCTTCCCGTTGCTGGTGGCTGCATAGCGGGCTAAGCCCAAGGCAGCTTGCGAGGCTTTGTCCGCGACTGGCAAGGCAGCACTCCTATACCTCGATCCCAATCATTCACCACGGAAGCCCCTTGAACACTGTCATTCTAGTTTGATTCAAATACACTATCAAGGCTTGCGGACTTCCAAGGCGATGCCCGCAACATGGACACTTACCATCAGTTACCTATTTATCCCACAAACGTCACTCTCCCAGTCCGCTTCCTGCGACTGTTCCCCGCGCCATCACGCGATGCAGTGATCCAGTGCGAGCTCTACCTCGGCAGCCTCGCCGGCCCCGACGACTTCGAGGCTTTATCATACACATGGGGCTCCCCTGAGAACCCAGCCACGATCACGATTCAGTCCCGGCCTCGCCAGGTGACGCAGGATCTCGCCGCTGCCTTGAGACGCATGCGCCATGCGGACAAGACGAGGGTGTTATGGGTAGACGCCCTCTGCATAAATCAAGCCGACGAAGCAGAAAAGTCACTACAAGTGGCACAGATGCGGCAGGTGTACACGAGCAAGTGGACCAAGCAGGTCATCGTCTGGCTTGGCGAGGAAGGAAGCGCGCGTGTTGCCCTGGGCTTCTTCGAAACGCTGTCAAAAGCGGAAAACTACAACACGAAATACACGGCTGACACCATGGAGATCTTCCCGGGACTAACAGATATCGAAAGACTCCGAGTATTTGAGCGTCTGCGAGATAAGTTGGATCAGGCTACCGACTCTGGAATGGCAGGAGAGGACTTCATCGCCAACATCGCCACGCCGGCCGAGAAGGCCTTCTTAATGAAGAAGATGGCTGGCCCAGAAGACAACCCCGTCAAAGGAATAGAATCACTGGTTGACGGCTATGACGCCGAGCGCGCGGCCTGTGACGAGTTCTTCGCTCGGCCATGGTGGTTCCGGACTTGGATCTTGCAAGAAGCTATCCACGACCGCAACGTTTTCGTCTATATTGGCGATCTCAACCCCATCCCAATCGACGACCTCTGCCGTATGGCGGCGCGTTACCAGCGCTACACCAACATCCGAACGGGCCAGCTCCGAAACAGGATCGCTGGCAACTCTCAAGAATCTGGTACATGGTTCACAGAGGCCGCGACCAATTTTGCTCTCTGGCTATTCATCAGCGGAACCGCACGAACTACTGTCGACACCATCCTCACCTTGCGGGAAAAGTACGCAGCCGAGGGGGAAGCGGCCGCCGCGCCCCTGCGTGAGTTGCTTCTCCAACTGCGAAACCAACTAGCGACAGACCCCCGAGACAAGATCTATGGCCTTCTTGGATTCAGTACCAACGAGTACAACATCGATCCAGACTACCGCCGATCGAAAGCAGAGTTGTACATCGTGGTCACTCGAAGGATGATGAGGAACGTGCTCTACGTTCTCTTGTGGGTGGAGGCACCGGGACGCAAGATCGAGGTGGGAGACTTGCCGTCGTGGGTACCAGATCACTCCATGCCTCAGACATTCAAGACAATCACCATGAATCAGCAGTGGTACAAACTTTCGGCGAACAAAGGCTTTCCAAGCCCAGAACCAGCAACCGGGGAGCCGCACTTATCACAGGGTCCTGATGAGAAGACGCTGATCCTTCGAGGGATCAAGGTAGGACATATCACCGAGGTGCGTGACGTGAAGATATCAAGCGAACTGCCATCATCGACCGAGAATACCCTCCGTCTGTTTGGATATGAGGCTGCCGGCGTCCGATACAACATGGACAAGGACGGTGGGACACTCGGGACCATCAGGACTGCAAGTTGGGGCCCGTGTCACTGTTTGGTTGATGACATTATTGTCGCCGTGCCAGGATCAAGCATGCCTCTCGTCCTCCGGCGTACAACTCTCGACGGGGGCGGACATCTCTTTGTGGGCACCTGCTGGCTGGTCAATTCGGAGTTGCAGGACGTTCATCACCTGGAGAACGATCCTGGTTTCTCGCCCATCATGTATGGGAGTGCTTGCGTCGGTGTGAGGAAGGATGTCGAGCTCTTTCATATCCAGTAGTTTGACATCGGCACCACATTCTTCCAGGTCATGCTGGGTCCATTTACGCGTATTGATAGCATCACCCTACCTGAACAAGCTGATGCATGATTGGTACTCGTGCATCGCCGAGTAAGCTGACGCTTGACAAGGGGCACTGAATGCGCATGCCTATAAAGACAGTCTGGCGGTCTCTTCTCTGTGGCGGAACTACATGCACTCACATCCTACAAGTTGCCACCATGATCACTCTTCGGATAGTCCCCGCTGCTTCTGCCCTCCCAGTCCTGTACGACAATATCGTCAAAGCGGTATCTGCCCACGGCTACGACATCCAGGTCTTGCACATTTCCAGCCTCGGACTCGTCACCGGCGCCAGATCGGGCGAGCCGCCCAGCATGTACGATGACGCCGCTTTCATAGCAGCCCACGTCACCGATCTCGCCGACGCCGGCAACGATGTGCTGCTCATCACGCATTCATACGGTGGTGTGCCTGCCACCCAGTCTGTCAAAGGACTCACCAAGGCCGAGAGGGAGAAGGCAGGAAAACAGGGCGGAATCATTGGACTTGCATCTGACATCGCTGGTGCCGGAAGTTGGCATGCCCGCTTCGACCAGATCGCTAAGCCCTCTCATGGAAATCGGGGTTCGTCGTTCCTCTCACCCCCAAATGTTGTGCAGACGTGGGAACTGACCTGATTGCAGGAGGATGGCTGGTTTTACTATCATGACAACAAGCTGGTAGCACGCATAACGTTTTCCGACATGCCCCAGGAGGAAGGCCAGTCCTGGGCCAAGAAGCTCGTCAAACACTCCGCCGCCAGCTTTTCTAGCCCTTTGACGTACGCCGGCTACGAACATGTACACGTGTCGTATCTCGTCGCCGAGGGTTACCAATCCATCTCGCCACAGACGCAGCGATCTCAAATCGAAATGATTGAGCGCGTCAGCGGCAACAAGGTCGACGTCACTATCACCAGTGCTGGTCACGCTCCACCTCTTACTGCTCCGGACGATGTTATCAACTGGATACTTGCAGTGGCTAAGAAGTTTTGATGGAGAAGAGGTGGTATTATCATAGGAAAGCCGCAGTGTCAACTATCGGGCCCAATACAGTCTGACGCAAGGCGTCTTGATCAATAGATCAACAGTAGCACCGCGAAACATACGATCAACGACATACTGCTCACCCATGCCACTGGATTCGCCCCGCTTGACAAGATCATGGCCGGCTCATATGTGTTGGGCAACGTCGAGTTGGTCGTCCCGTTCCAACAATACCTCGAGAAGCAGTCAACGCAAACCGACGGCATCTCGGTTCCTGTCCGAGCCATACTGCGGGCCAGCACGGCGCAACCTACACACGAGAGCCAGCTGGCATCAACGGTACCGTTGCCCATCGTAGCCACATTATACCCATTCTGGATGATCTGATCGCGCTCCTCGTCGCTGTACGAGAGATCAAAGGTCGACACGTTGGACTGGTACGTGTAGGGCGCGTTGGGAAGGTAGACGATGAGCGGTCCAGATGTTTCGTTGCCTTCGCAGCCGAAAAAGGTAGGGCGCTGGTTCAGGCCCAGGTTGACGAACGAGTTTTGGTCCGGCACGGAGGGGAAGGCGCTGTTGTTGGTGCTGTAGGAGGAGGCTGCGTACGAGGCAACCATGGATGTGCCGTTTGGCCAGGATGATGGCGTATCGGCAGACCCGTCGACGGCGAAGATTACGTCGACGTGGCGGTCGATGAGGGTCAGCGGGTGCAGGGGGATGTTCTGTAGGGCTTCGCCGCCGTCGACGAGCGTGAGGATGGTAGAATCTCTGTTGGAGTTGTTGCCGGCGTCGAACTGGTAGAAGGGGTTCGGCCAGTTGGCCACGTCTTTATTCGCTTCGCCCAGGTCTGCCAGCGTCTCGTTGAGATCTTGCCTCAATTGGTCCTGCATGTCGGGGGCGTTTTGGATCTGGAGAAAGGCCTGGTTGAAGAGTGAAGACGAGGTACCCATGACGAAACCTGCGTTGTCTACTCCCGCAATGCATTCGCCGTCACTGGGTATGGTGCCATTGGTAAAGTTGGAACCGATGTATTTCAGCGGCGCAAAGGCTGCCAGTGCTGGGTCGTAGGATCCCATTTCCCAGGGGTTGAACTCGAACACGGTGGAGTTGGCCGGGACCTGGAGTGTTCCAATCTGCCGTTCCAGCGCGATGATGATAGGCATGGGCGCCTGGGCCTGTGAGAAGTCGGTGTCGTCTGCTATGGACGAGAAGGTGTACGCTGGTCCCCCATCAACCGGGTTGACGAGCTGATACGACAAAGCCCGGCCCCAGTAATCTGTGATGGACGTGTTGAAGCCAGCATCGTCTTTCGCGTTGACATCGTCGAAGAGTTGGTTGTAATACGCCCTTGCTCTGAGATCAGCTGGTCCAGTGATGATGGAGTCGTCGAACTGCCAAATGCTGCTCAAGAAGCCGCCAGTAGAGGAGATGATGGACTCGACGGATGTGAAGTTCTGCACATAAAGGCTTCCGACGAGCCAGCTTCCGCCAGATAGCCCGCTGAGATAGGTCGCTGCCTGAAGTAGGCCGCCCAGCTGCCCGTCGCTCGTGGCGTTGGCAGTGCGGTTGTCGAATGCAGCGAGGGCGCCTGCACCGTTCATCAGCGCCCGGTAACCGCCCCCTGAGATGGCAATGCCGATTCGTGGGACTGCGCTGCCATTGTTGACGATGTCATTGAGATATGTGCCGGTGTCGATGCCGCTGATGTTCGCTCGGCTGAGGAAGGTTCTCAATGCAGAGAGGGTGTTGTTTTCGCGGCGCGGTAGCCATTCAGTCTCCTCTGGAGAGAGGGCAGTCGCAGTTCGAGCGGCCGGGCGTGAATCAGGGCACGAGACCTGGGCTGGGGCATAGCCATTGGGCGCGTTTGGCGCAGCCCTTTGCTCGACGTGTGGAAGCCGTCCGCTTTCTGGAGGAAGGCACGCCGCTGATGATCGTCAAGTCAGTTGATTTACCCTTGCCAGCGAGAGTCGAGGTGGCATACCGATGTTGGCGAGTGAGAAAAGCAGCACCGCTGAGAGGGATGTACGGCTGTGAGTGACCATTGTAGTAATGTTCGACGTCAAATATTACCGGGCCACGCGTCGAGGTGGCAGCTCCAGGAACGCAGGAATGGGGACATGTCGGCTCGAGACTGACTTGGCGTTGCTCGTCATTTTGAACTGTTGCAAGGCTTGCTGCATGCGTTTTGGGTTTTCAGCTCATGGATGTGAGACCACTCTCGAGGGCTTCTCTCTCCGTCGAAGCCGATGTCATGCGAGAAAGATTAAGAAGCTTCAGTCCATCAGAAGCCACACCCCCGCCTTCATGATGAGACCTCGCCCGAACCGGCGAAACCCCGTCTGTCTTGACACCACCAGCGGCACTAACCGCAAAGCTTACCTGTCAACTGTCAACACCCCTCACGCCGTTCATATACAGCAGTCTCGT
Organism: Plectosphaerella sp. P0831; assembly: GCA_014635975.1. Taxonomy (NCBI): domain Eukaryota; kingdom Fungi; phylum Ascomycota; class Sordariomycetes; order Glomerellales; family Plectosphaerellaceae; genus Plectosphaerella; species Plectosphaerella sp. P0831. The sequence goes on along the minus strand of JACAFV010000123.1, from coordinate 21,296 downwards.
GCTGGTATGCCAGAGCCTGTTCCGGTCATCCATCGGAACCCTCGGGGTGGCTTGACGAAGCGGCCGGCGTGCCTAGGTACGAGTAGCGTTCAGTTCACTAATAGAAATCCGTGACCCTTATTTCAGTGTCGCGCTAGTTTGCGCATTCATAGGCATGTCAGAATGAAGCCAAGTAAAGTATCAACACGGTGCAAAGGCCCCGACTTTTGCATACTGAAAAGGCAACTGCTTGTATTCTAGGTGAAGGGGGGAAATAAGGAAAACCAATGTACAAGACAGCAACCTCTTCCGCGGGATTAATCATGAGCTCACTGTACACGGGACCCGGATGGTGTGTGGCCGTGTCCCCCAAGCCTGGAAGAAGGCTTTCGTCGCGCGTCTGCGGCATCTCTGCGGCAAGTCGTGTGTTTCCTCCGCTGGCATCCGCGCCCCAGGCATCGGCCGGCCGGGATGTCTAAACCGCCTCACGCCGGAGGCGCCCACTTGTCCATTTATTTCTCGCAACACTTTGTGTGAAGGTCGCACCACCTTACAGCAGGAGCTGCAGGGGGTTCTCGAGGATCGTCTTGAGCTCCTTGAGGAACTCGGCGCCGACGGCGCCGTCGACAACCTTGTGGTCGAAGCTGCCGGTGATCTTGATCTGCTCGTCCCACTCGAAGCCGGTGGTGCCGTCAGCGTTCTCGACGGGGACGGCGACCTTCTTGGTGGTGCCGATGGCGAGGATGGTGGCCTGGGGAGGGTTGATGATGGCGGTGAAGTTGTCGACGGCGTCGTTCATGCCCATGTTGGAGATGGAGATGGTGCCGCCCTGGTACTGCTCGGGCTTGAGCTTGCTGTCGCGGGCGAGCTTGGCCAGCGACTTGACCTGGGAGGAGATGGACTCGAGACCGCGGGCCTCGACGCCGGTGACGATGGGGGTGATGAGGCCGGTGGGCGTCGACACGGCGACGGAGATGTCGACGGTGCTGCTCTGGCGGATGACATCACCGCGCCAGCTCGAGTTGGCCTGGGGAACCTTCTTGGCGGCAGCGGCGATACCCTTGATGAGGAAGTCGTTGACCGACAGCTTGTACTTGCCGTCCGAGGAGGCGTTGAGGGCGGCCCTCAGCTTGAGCAGCTTGGAGACGGAGATGCTGCTGGTGACGAAGAAGTGGGGGTTCTGCTGGACAGACTCCTGGAGGCGGTTGGCAATGGTCTTGCGCATGCCGGAGATGGGAATGTCCTCGTAGGTGGAGCCGGGAGCGGCGGTGGCCGGGGAGGAGAGGGCCTTCTTGACATCCTCCTCGGTGATCTTGCCGCCCTTGCCGGTGCCCTTGACGCTGGACACCTTGATGCCGTTCTCCCTGGCGAGCCTGACGGCGGCGGGGGCAGCGTTGGGCTCGCGGCTCAGGGCGGGCTCAATGGGGCCGGCCGAGTAGCCGGAAGTCTCAGGCTCGGGAGCAGGCTCGGGGGCGGACTGGGGGCTGGACTCGGACTTGGTCTCCTTGGGCGCAGCGGCGTCCGAGGCGTTGCCACCAGCGTCCTCGACGGTGAAGTTGGCAAAGGCGCTGATATCGGTGCCCTCCTCGACGAGAACGGCAATGGGCTGTAACGGGGCTTGTCAGCATGGCGCATAAGGGGAGAGGGCCAGCATTGAGTGGCTGGGCCGGCTTATCGCAAAGGGAGGAAAAGACTCACGTTACCGACGGCGACGTCCTTTTCGCCAGCCTCCTTCAGGATCTTGGCAATGACACCCTCCTCCTGGAACTCAAAGTCCATCTGGGCCTTGTCGGTCTCGACCTCGACGAGAACATCACCGGGGGCGATGGAGTCGCCGGCCTTCTTCTGCCAGGCACCAAGGCCGCCAGCGGTCATGGTCGGGGACAGCGCGGGCATCTTGATGACGGTGTGAGGGGGGTAGCTGGCGTAGCAGCGGATGATCTGGGTGGAGAGGCCATTGCGAAGCAGGCCGGCGGGCAGAGCGCGCCTTCGCAGGACGGTGGAGATCATTGTGATGTGTGGTGGATGTGTGGTGTTTCCGTGGTCGGGGGCGGAGGCGTCGGGCGGCGATGGCGCGAGAGGCGAAAGATGCTGATGCGAAGCCCCTGGTTGGCAAGTCGTCTGCTTCGGTCGAGATGGCCGAAAGCAATTGAGGGCGGGTTGGAGGAGGTGGGATGGGAGGAAGGGAGAGGGCGACGCGGGATTATTCTCGAGATGGTCTCACAGAGGGCGGAAGGTGAAGTTGGGGCTTGGGATTTTTTGCGTTGAGCTCCGTTGTCCGATGGAAGCTTGAGGCGCTATACCTATTTGGGGGTTAGGTCGCCCCGACAAATTCGCGGGACGTTGCACGCTTGGGCGGGTTTTCGTCGGATATAATCGGAGGGCGCCCGTCCAGCCCGTTCAGCGCCGTCCAGGGGCGACTTGGCCTTAAAAGTGCACCCGAAGCTGGTCCACGGAAAAGTGTCTTTGGGGGTCTGGCCCACCCCTTTGTCTCTCGCGACACGGCATTGTGTCCTTGAACTCGAGACGCGTTTGCCAATGCTATTAGGGAGACTTCGGAATAATTGGTTTGACTGATTATGACCATCACAGCAGACTTGTGACCATTGAAGAGCCCCTTGTTGGGCGTCCAAGTCTGCCTCGTCCATCCCGTCCACCCTCTTAACCGGTGTAAGCCCTTGTCGGGGCACATTTTCCTTATCGCCCTCCCGCGTATCGTGAACACCCCGAGTATGACAAAGGCCCGCCGCACGGACCCAGCGTCGTGTCCCCTGCGGGCGGGAGCTCTACTTTCCCGTCCTTCAAACTGCTGCAAGCTGGCCCGTGGGAATCATTTTAGGTTGCTGCCTCGATCCCAAGTCCGTGCCAGCATCCATCATCCACGCCAGGGGTCCTTCTTTGATCAACCACTCCTTTCTGGAAGCCACAGAACCTGGCATCTGAACTCTCCTTTGCTGACGCGATACCCCCGGATCTTCCGAACCTGTCTTCTGACACCGATTCCCTCCCCAATGCTCGTCCAGTCCTACTGAGGACGACCGCGCATCCGACAAAACCCCCCCTTGCTCTCGAAGCTCCCGCCCATCCCGAACCGACGAACTTTTCCCCCCGAATGGCACATTGGCCGCCCAGTGCGTGCCCATGAGCTCCATTAAGTTTCTTGTGTCGTCCCTGGAGGCCATCGCGGCCTCCAAGGATGCTCAAAGACACAAGCAACTCACCGAGTCCCTCCAAAAGACACTCGCCCACATCAAGGAGAATGAAACCCAACAGCCAGATCCCGAGATTGTCTTTGCGCCGCTACACCTGGCAACAAAGACGGGATACCCCCAGCTCATCACAAGTGCCCTCGACTGCATCGGCAAGCTCATCTCGTACTCCCACTTTGCGACAGCCACTCTGCCTGCAACCTCCGAGTCCGAGAACCCCCCGCCGCCCCTGATCGAACGATGCATCGACACGATATGTGACTGCTTCCAGGGCGAGACGACCCCTGTGGAGATCCAGCTGCAGATTGTCAAGTCGCTGCTGGCCGCCGTCCTCAATGACAAGATTGTCGTCCACGGCGCCGGCCTGCTCAAGGCCGTTCGCCAGGTCTATAACGTCTTCCTGCTTTCGCGCAGCACAGCCAACCAACAGATGGCCCAGGGCACCCTGGCTCAGATGGTCGGCACCGTCTTTGAGAGAGTCAAGACGCGGCTGCACATGAAGGAGTCGAGACTGAACCTGTCCAAGATGCAGAGCTCGAGCAACATCACCTTCGACCCTGCCGACCAGACCGACTCGGTCAACGGTGCCGCTAGCATCGCCCCCGAAGCTGAGGAGATTGGCGATGAGGAAGACGAGGCGGATGCCGCCGCGACGCCGGACGTCGAGCCCCCGAAGACGGACGGCAATGGCAAGCTCACCCTGAAGGACCTCGAGAACCGAAAGAGCTTTGACGACTCAGCTCTGGCTGAAGGCCCTACGAGGGTGACCCAGATCAAGCCCAGCAACGCCATGCACCGCACTATGTCGCAAAATTCGCAGGCATCCTCGCCGGGCCTCGGACACGATGAGAACTCGGAGGATCTCGATGCCGAGGACGAGGTTTACATCAGGGACGCGTACCTTGTCTTCCGGTCCTTCTGCAACCTCTCCACAAAGGTCCTGCCGCCTGCGCAGCTCTACGATCTCCGTGGACAGCCCATGCGATCCAAGCTCATCTCCCTCCACCTCATCCACACCCTCCTCAATAATCACATCAGCGTCTTCACTTCTCCATTGTGTACCATTCAGAACACCAAGACCAACGAGGTCACGACCTTTATGCAAGCGATCAAGTACTACATCTGTCTCAGCATCACGCGAAACGGCGCCAGCTCGGTAGACCGCATCTTCGACGTGTGCAGTGAGATCTTCTGGCTCATCCTCAAGTACATGAGGGAGCAGTTCAAGGTTAGCGTTCTTGGTGGTCGGTTGACGGACGAAGAGATACTAACCCCCCGCAGCTCGAGATTGCCGTCTTCTTGAACGAGATTTACTTGGCGGTTCTGGCGCGAAAGACGGCACCCATCTCGCAAAAGGTCTCTGTTATCAACATCCTCAACAGGTTCTGTGCCGACTCGAGAGGACTGGTGGAGATTTACCTCAACTACGACTGCGCGGGCAACGTGGACAACATCTTCCAGACCATCATCGAGGACCTCTCCAAGTTCTCGACAGCCGCGGTGGCCATCACCCCTGCGCAGGAACAGCAGTATGAGGAAAAGGCGGCACGACAGCCGTCCGGCGCGGATTGGCAACTCCGGCCCATCCTGCCGCCTCCCCTGTCCGTGGCTCAGATTGTCCCTCCTCCGGAGAGCGAGTCTGAAGTTCCCAAGGAGTACGTCATCAAGCGCATCTCCCTGGATGCACTGGTTGAGTCGCTGCGATCCATGGTCAACTGGAGTGCGTCTGTCAGGACTGATCAGAACGCGGGCCTCCGTCCTCCCGAAGCCGACGATGGAGCGCGGGTGTCTGAGGATATGCGTCCTTCGATCGACCCCAGCTTTACCGAGAGCTCATCTCGGTTCGACACGCCCACCATCCCGTCGACGCCGATCATGGAGGATGATCCCGCGCACCTGGAAAAGGTCAAGGCCAAGAAGACGGCGCTCGACAATGCCGTGAGGCAGTTCAACTTCAAGCCCAAGAGAGGCATCGCCTTGCTCATTAAGGAGGGTTTCATCCCCAGCGACGCCCCCGAAGATATTGCCCGTTTCCTCCTGAGGGACGAGCGCCTCGACAAGACCCAGATTGGCGAATACCTCGGCGAGGGCGAACCTAAGAACATCGAAATCATGCACGCCTTTGTCGACGCAATGGAGTTTACCAAGAAGCGCTTCGTCGACGCTCTTCGCACGTTCCTGCAGTCGTTCCGCCTGCCTGGCGAGGCGCAGAAGATTGACAGATTCATGCTCAAGTTCGCCAACCGATATGTCATGGGCAACCCCAATGCCTTTGCCAACGCTGACACGGCCTACGTGCTGGCGTACTCCGTTGTCATGCTGAACACGGATCTGCACAGCTCCAAGATTGCCCGGCGCATGACGCGGGAGGATTTCATCAAGAACAACCGCGGCATCAACGATAATGCCGATCTTCCCGACGAGTACCTTGTTGCCATCTACGACGAGATTGAGGGCAACGAGATTGTTCTCAAGAGTGAGCAAGACGCTGCGGCTGCGGCCGGCAACCTCCCTGCTCAGTCTACTGGACTAGCAGCTGGCCTGGGCCAGGCCTTCTCAAACATGGGCAGGGACTTGCAGCGCGAGGCCTACCTCCAGCAGGCAGTCGAGATTGCCTCGAGATCCGAGCAGCTTTTCAAGAACCTCCTCAAGACACAGCGCCGCAACGCTGCCCGCGCAGGTGTCCGCTTCATCCCGGCAACCTCATACCAGCACATCGGTCCCATGTTTGACGTTACGTGGATGTCCTACTTCTCGGCCCTGTCGAGCCAGATGCAAAAAGCGCACAATATTGTTGTCAACAAGCTATGCCTGGAAGGCATGAGACTCGCTACTAAGATCGCTTGCACATTTGACCTGGCGACGCCCCGCGAGGCCTTTGTGTCGGCTCTGCGGAACACGACAAACCTCAACAACCCCCAGGACATGCTTGCCAAGCACGTCGAGTCCCTCAAGGTCCTACTGGAGCTTGGTCAGACTGATGGCAACACCCTCCGATCGTCTTGGAAGGACGTCCTCATGTGCATCAGCCAGCTGGATCGGCTGCAGCTCATCTCTGGCGGTGCCGACGAAAGCGCAATTCCCGACGTGGCCAACGCGCGGTTCGAGCGCCAGAACACGGGCGACTCTCGCAAGTCGACGCAGTCCAAGAGGTCGACCCGGCCTCGTTCCAACACTGGGCCCCAGGGCTTCTCCGCTGCCATCGCTCAAGAGGCGCGCTCGGATGAGCTTGTCAAGGCGGTCGACCGCATCTTTGCCAATACGGCCAACCTCGACGGCGATGCTATTGTCTTCTTCACGCAGGCGCTGACGGAGGTGAGCTGGGACGAGATCAGGGTGTCCGGGTCCAACGACTCGCCGCGCACGTACAGTCTGCAGAAGATTGTGGAGATTGCATACTACAACATGAAGCGTGTGCGTTTCGAGTGGACGCGCATCTGGGAGGTCATGGGTGAGCACTTCAACCGCGTGGGATGCCACAACAACATCAACATCGTCTTCTTCGCGCTCGACGCTCTGCGCCAGCTGTCGATGAACTTCCTGGATATTGAGGAGCTTCCAGGATTCAAGTTCCAGAAGGACTTCCTCAAGCCGTTTGAGCACATTCTTTCCAACGCCCGCACCATCCCGGTCAAAGACATGGTGCTGCGGTGTCTCATCCAGATGATCCAGGCACGTGGCGACAAGATCAAGTCGGGCTGGAGGACCATGTTCGGCGTCTTCACCGTGGCGGCGCGCGAGCCCCACGAGGCCATTGTCAACCTGGCATATGAGAACGTCAGTCAGGTGTACAAGACCAAGTTTGGCGTCGTTATATCGCAGGGCGCCTTCACCGACCTCATCGTCTGCCTGACCGAGTTTTCCAAGAATATGCGGTTCCAGAAGAAGAGTCTCCAAGCGCTGGAGACGCTTAAGTCGCTGATTCCCAAGATGCTCAAGACGCCAGAGTGTCCGCTGTCGCACGACGGCACCCACGACAAGGAGCAGGCGGCCAAGGGCCCGGATGCCCTCCAGCGCAAGCAGAACAAGACGACGGTCGAGGAGGGCTATTGGTTCCCCGTCCTCTTCGCGTTCCACGACGTGCTGATGACGGGCGAGGACCTCGAGGTGCGGTCCAACGCGCTCGAGTACTTCTTCGAGGCGCTGCTCAAATATGGCGGCGAGTTCCCGCCCGACTTTTGGGACATTCTCTGGCGGCAGCAGCTGTACCCGATCTTTATGGTGCTGCGGTCCGGCCCTGGTCTGTCCAGCACTCTGAACCACGAGGAGCTCTCGGTGTGGCTGTCGACGACGATGATCCAGGCGCTGCGCAACATGATCACCCTCTTCACGCACTACTTTGACGCGCTCGAATGCATGCTGGACAGGTTCCTGGAGCTGCTGGCGCTCTGCATCTGCCAGGAGAACGACACCATTTCGCGGATCGGCAGCAACTGCCTGCAGCAGCTGATTCTGAAGAACGTGACCAAGTTCACGCCAGAGCACTGGGCCAAGATTGTCGGGGCGTTCTGCCAGCTTTTCGCCACTACCGAGGCGCGCGAGCTCTTTGCGGCCACGACGATCAACTCGACGGCGTCGCTGGACCTGCCGTCCAAGGGTTTCGGATTCTCTGCCCCGCTGAGCCCAACGGCCGAGGAGCCTGTCAATGAGAAGTCACTCAAGATCAACGGCACGGACAAGAACGGCACCGATGCCGAGACGGCTTCGATTATTAGCACTTCTGACGCCCGGCACGATGACGAGGAGCGGACTCCTACAGGCAATGGACCGCTCGAGGAGTTCAAGCCGTCGTCCAACCTCCAGCAGCAGCCTGTGGTGGTGACAGCAACCCGGCGCAAGTACTTCAACCGCATCATTTCGAAGTGCGTGCTGCAGCTTCTCATGATCGAGACGGTCAACGAGCTCTTCAGCAACGAAACCGTGTATGCGCAGATTCCGTCGACGGAGCTGCTGCGGCTTATGGCACTGCTTAAGCAGTCGTACCTGTTTGCGCGCCGTTTCAACGCCGACAAGGAGCTGCGCATGCGGCTTTGGCGCGAGGGGTTCATGAAGCAAGCGCCTAACTTGCTCAAGCAGGAGTCTGGCGCTGCGGCTACATATGTGGCCATCTTGTTCCGCATGTACGCCGACAACTCGGAGGAGCGGGCGGCGGCGCGGTCGGACATTGAAAAGGCGTTGGTGCCGCTGTGCAAGGACATCATCGGCAACTTTGTCGGTCTCGAGGAGGACAGCCAGCACCGCAACATTGTGGCGTGGCGGCCCGTGGTGGTCGACGTGCTCGAGGGCTACGCGGCCTTCCCTGAGGAGGCGTTTGTTGGACACGTCAAGGAGCTTTACCCCATGGTCGTTGAGCTGCTGGCTAAGGACCTCTCGCCGGAGCTACGAGGGGCGCTACTACTCGTGCTACGGCGCGTCGGCGAGGTCGCGCTCGGCATCGACGGTATGGCCGCCGGAGCGGAGCGAAACAGGAGCGACAGCGTGACGAGCGCGGCGACGGCGGACACGATGGACCGGGTCGGCGGCACGCCGAGGATCGGTTAAAGACCAGGGGTCTTGCTGAATTCATTGTACTGTTTGCACTTCCGGCGTCGGGATTAGAGACGACGGACGGGAGGACATCACCCCCATGTCAGGGAGAGGGCATGGCCCCAGCAAATGTTTGTCAATCGCATTAGGCGATGTGTGTGAGTAGCTAGGGACGAGCATGGCTTTTTACGAGGAACGAGCAGCGAGCAGCGTGATGACTGGTTGTTTGTGATTGTGTTTCTCCCCCAACAGGCTAACAGGCCCGGGATGCCGAGGGCTCGGCGGCACTCAGGGCCGCTCCATGCATCGGTGGACCAGCCACGTCGCCCCAGACTTGAGTTTCTCGGCGGACTGGGTTCCACACAAAAGCAGGTTGGAGACTCGGGTCGCCAAGCAGCTTGTCGACGCGGACGTCGCGAGGGCTGTCATCATCACCGACGATTTCATCTATCAAACATACCACCACAACCGCGCACACCACGGGTAGTTTGGGTATGTTACGACTTCAGAATTGATGAGTAGGCCCACTAAAGCCATGACAGCAAACTCTTCAACCGCCACACACACACAGCATTAATCCGCCGCACGCCACCACCACAATGGACAAGTCCCAGTTTGACGAGACGCTGGCGCAGGCCAAAGCCGCGACACGCCAAGAGACTGCAATTGAATCTCTCGTGCGCGATCTTTCGGAGCAGCTGGGCGTGTGGGTTGTGCGCTTCATGTTTGTGGCTACGGGGTTGACGATGCTGGCGCTCACGTACCGCCTTTTCAGCATTTATCGCGAGTTTAACGATCCCGAGGCGTATCGGCAGAGGGAGGCGGCGAGGAGGGCGAAGGCGGAGAAGAAGGAGGAGTAAGAGGTGACGGAGTGAGGTGGCTTGGAGACATGAGGGTGTGTGTTTGTGGATGGTTTCTGCCTGTGAAGGCGTTGAAGTTTGATGGGGATTGTGTTTAATGAGAGGAGGGTTTGAACTTTTCTGTTTCAAGATATTTCGGTTCCTTCTACCACTGGTATTCGGCCCAGACAAAACATTTCAGATACTGACACTTCCGACAATCCCATTTCGTCCCAACACATTCGGCACAAGCCTCAAGAACATCAGACAACAAACACCAAAGATGATCGACCCTGACACCATTTCTCAATCTATCGCCTCCCACCGTGTGAAGAATAACGATGGGTCGCCCGAGATCAGCCGATGCATCTTGACCATCGCCTTTTTCGTCATTTTCTTGCTCATCATCGCCTTATTCGTCCTTGACGCAGCTCGCCCCGATGCCTTCTCGAGGCGTACCCGACGCGAGCAGAGGATCCTCGACGAGGCCGAGGCTCAGAGAAATGCCAACAAGGGAGAACGCACGCCGCTGATTCACCGGGAGAGGCCGTCGGACGAGGAGGGGGCACGGCAACCACCTCCGTTTTGGCCACAGGCGAGGCTGAGCCCGTGGAGTGTGCGGTTCTACGATCCTGATGGGAGGCAGATGGATGGCAATGATGTCGACAGTCTTCTCACGATCTAGGTTATGAAGTCTGGGATGAGGAAGTGGTTGGGGATAAAGTGAAGGGCATTAACGTGGCGGAGGAGCGGCATCAGTCAAACAAACACATCAAAAACAAGCGTCAGCCTTTGGCATCTAGGATCGAATTCGAACCAAAATCAAAATCTATGCATCGCAATATTGAAACATCAACCTCGTCTCCTTACTCCCCATCCACCCGCAGCTCCAAATCTTTGACCAGCTTGGCCCACGATATGGCTCCCCTCCGACCCAGCTCCTCAGGCACCTCACGATCGCGATCCCCCATGCGCCTGTTGAACAACTCCAAGCTCACCCATCCCTCAAAGCCCAGTCCGCCAAAGATTGCAGCAACAATAAGCCGCACGGGGAGGTATGCACCCCGTGAGTGTTCTCCATAGAACAGCCGGCAGTTCCTCGACCAACTCATCCGTGCCGGCAGAGCAGGGTCATGGAATGCGTGACCTGGGACGAGCGGCTCTCGCAGGCGTTCGGCGTCGACGACTTGAACAAAAAAGACCCGTGAGACATCGACAGAAGCAACCAGTCTTGCCATGGACCGAGAGACCGCCTCACCGTCGATATCTTCGAGGACCCGCCCTGAGCGCGTTGTTGGGTCGGCAAAGATCCGTCCCGCGATGTTAAAGGTATCCAGACAAAGGCCAAAGTTCTCTCTGTCCACGCGCAGGACCATGTCCCAGCTCTGCTCCCATGTATCAACGCGCGTGCCCCAGGAAAGGGCCTCGTAGGAGAGCCGGATAGGAGGATCACGAGCGGCGCCCATGTCGGCAAGACGGCGTAGGTCGTCGACATGTAGGGCTAGAGCGGGCGAGACTTCGGCAGCGGGGAGGACGTTACTGGCGATATGGACGAGGTCGGTGCCCAGAACAGCGGCGAGGGTCATCCAGAGTGCCATTTCATCGACGCGACGCTCGTGGAGGTCCCGGTCAATAAGACCTTCGTAGTGCTGGAAAGGCTGGAGGCAGACGACGCGGAGACGGCGGGCGGTGCAGAGGGCGCGAATGTAGGCGGCTGCTGTGAGGAGAGCGGCTGGGGAGGTGGCGCCTCCTTGGTGTCGGGCGGCGACATCGCTGAGGTCCTCGTACCAGAGCTCGATGCCGCGGTAGTTGTGTTTGGCGGCGACATCGAGACGGCGCTCGAGGGTGTGACCGGCCCAGCCGCGGCCAAGGGACATGGAGGAGATGGCCAGTTTGGACATGGCGACGAAGAGATGAGGGAATGTACAGATGGGTGAAGGTGAGGATACAGCATGGCTCCAAAAAAGATCAGATATGCAGTCTTTGTACTTGCAACATCCTCTCTCATGGTCCTGGTGTGACGTCCAACCCTGATGGCAGGCCTCATGAAGCGAATATCACCACCAAACGGCACGGGAGGCCGCATCGCGGCCCTTTGCGGACTTGCCGGCTGGAAACAGCAAGCAGAGGCTGCCAGCACGCCTTTCAACAGGGGCCCGGCACCACCGCCGTCTGGCCGGCCGGCGTGCCAGCGAGATCCCCGGCGGACAGCCGCAGGACGTTCAACCCGGGGACATGGGATGACGGCGCCGCTGGCAACCAATGACCGGGACTATGGCCCAGAGATGAACACCGGCGTGGTACTGGCGGTGAGATGGCGGATGGGTGACACGACAGCGGGAAGCAGTGGCAAAGAGGAAAGATGATCATGCTTGGTCTATCACATATGGTGTATGGTAACAAGAGGAAACAAAATAAAAATAAAAAATCAACGCTGCGTCCCGATAGGTTCCCCCTTTTATCCACGTCCTCATCCTCATCCCTCGTCTACCACTTGATGAGCTTCTCAGGGAAGTACTCATCAATCAACTCCATGTAGTACGGCTTCAGCTCCTCCACAGACGGGGCATCATCGCTCTTGGAGTACAAATCATACGGGTTAAACGCCAGAGCAGCCTGAAGCAGCACCTCGTCTCCCTCGCGCATAAACTCGCGGTAGGCGCCCTCGCGGTGCCAGGGGTAGAAGGAGTGGTAACGGATCATGGCGAGAGCCTCGCGGGGGAGGGTGCTCTGCTCCTTGCAGACTTGGTACATGTACTCGTCGTGGCCCCAGCTGATCATCAGGTTCTCGATGCCGCAGCCGGGCTCGTAGATGCCGTTGGGGGTGCTGTAGACGGCGTGGGTGGCGTCTGGGTTGGCGGCAAAGGTGGAGGGGAGGATGTTCTTCTCGGAAAAGGCGCAGCCGACGGGGAAGGTGTCGCCAACGACGTCCCACTGGCCCTCGGCGCCATAGAAGTAGAGAAGCTTGCCGAGGTCGTGGATGAGGCCGGTGAGCTGCATCCAGCGGGGCTTGCCGTCGCGACGCATGGCCTCGGCGGTTTGGAGGAGGTGCTGGATCTGGGAGAGTTCCGTGTCGGGGTCCGAGTCGTCGACGAGGGTGTCGAGCTTCTCCATGGCTTGCCAGATGGTCATGACGTCGCGGGGAGGGGTAGTTGGGTTCTCGGAGAGGTCGATGGCGAACTTTTTGCGGGCGGCAATGTTGTAGTCCATCGTCTGCTTGGCGTGCTGCTCGGCGTAGAAGGTCTTGACGCGGTCGCAGGCGTCCTCGTACTGCCGGAAGGTGGTCTTGTCCTTCTCCTCGTCAAACTTGGAGGCGCCAGAGTAGTCGTCCTCCTTTGCGGGTGTGGGAGTGGCCGCGGGAGGCTTGCCCTTGACAATGTTGACGTGCTCGATGGCATCCTCCATCTGCTCGAGGGCATGGCCGTCGACAGGCGTGGCCTGGAAGAAGGCCGGGGCGGTGGCAACCATTCTGTATGTGGAAGTGGTGATGTATGGGTTGGTGTTGAGTTGATACTAGGGTCTGTACACTTCTAATGATGCAAGACCGGCAGATATAAAAGAGCAAGATGTTTGTCGATGATGATGGTCATGTCCGTCTAAGAGAAGACCACTCGATCTTTAAACCTCTTCAACACCAGTCCGAAAATACGGGTCAATGAGACGATCCGGAGAATGTTGCCAACTCTGGCGTCGTCCCTTCGTGGCCAGGCCCCCGTCATCGTTGGAACTCTGTTTCTCACTTGAGCGGTGCCCCGCGGTAGTGGGCATCAATTCTGGAAACTTTGTCCTGCCGTGTGACCAAAGGCGCCGTGCTGAGTGGCGGGCCATCTCTACAACCGTTCCTCCATCGCCGGATTCCCCCATCGAGTGGAACGTTGACGGGAGGCGCCGCATCGGGGGATCTGTGGGCGAGAGCCAGGGCAGACGTAATTTGAGAACAGAGACTGGCGATGGGGACGCTGGTGGAGGGGCAAGAGGGGAAAGTGGACTGAAGCAGCATCGTGTGTGAAGGGCCCCAATGTTTTTTGGTGTTTCGGCGAAAACCCGGGAGGCTCATCTCGGCGAGGGGGCCTTAATTTGGCCTGAAGGGTTTGAATTCGCGAAAGGTGGGTCGGGACAGAATCTCCGAGGTCATGTGACTGAGACCAAACCTGGTAGAGCGAGCCGAAGATGGACTGAAATCCCGATCACTTGTCCATCTCTGGCGAATATTACCACCTTTGTCTACCTCATCAAACGATGCGCCCACCAGCGTCCCACTCGCTCCAACGCCGCCGCTGCTTCCTCCGTGGTGCTGATCCGGCCAGCCAACAGACTTTTTCCTTCACACTCCTCATTCTTCCTTTTTTGCTTCTACACATGACTGGCGTCTCGTGGCTCTTTTCCGTCCCATCTGCCAACGGCGATCGGTGTGGTTGATCCCGTACCCTCGGGCTTCCGCAACACCATCACGATCGTCCATCACTACACGACATGACGCGGCTGGTCCAAGCGTTCCCTTCACTATGGCTTCAATTACGACAGGCTACATGATGGTCCACCATATTCTCCAACTCTCTTCCATTACCCCTCCCACAATGTTACGCCAAGATCTTGAGGTGACTGCAGAGTCATGGATCATCATTCGGTACAAGGCACAACTTCGAGCGACTCGAATGCAACGCTAGGGACCGACCCTTCCGACTTCCGCCCTCCTCCTACACCTTCTCGGTTACGTGGTTGTGGCCCGCGGCAACCTTCTCCTGGTAGCTGTTCATCACACCATGGCCGTCGACCTCTTCCTGCCAGACATCCACGTGGGTCGACTCGAACTTGCGCGCAGCAGTGCCGTGCTCGAACAGCACGTCCAGCTCGGCAAAGGTGCGACCGCGGGGCTCGGGAAGGCGGAAGAAGGTGTACACGATGCAAAGGAAGCACGATCCGGCCTGCAAGGGGATGATCCGTCAGCACGCGTCTCTCGAAAGGGAAGCTTGGCTACGGGGAACATACCCAGAAGAAGCCAGCAAAGTTTTGCCAATTCCATGCCGTGGGGTTCAGCATGCGAGGGGTCAGGATGTTGGTCACGATTCCGACAATGTTGCTGCAACACGGTCAGCTCCGACATGTAAGACGCACTTCTTCTTGCACTCACTAGAGGTTGCGACCAAGCACGACAGTCTTGATCTGCAGACGACGCGACGGCAGCTCAGCGACAAGCGAGTAGGCGACGGTTCCCACGGTCAGCTGGTACACAGCGGCCCACACAAGCATCATGCTTCCCGTGGCCAGGGCGCCGGCGTCCCTGTTGGAATCGGGCACCAGGCCGAGGAAGCCCATGATCAGCAGCATGGTAAAAAGACCAACAAGACCGACGAGATACAGACGCCTGCGACCGACACCCCAGGCCATCAGGGCCCAGGCGCCAAACACACCAACCATGTTGATGGCGTACTGGCCCATGGCGAAGCTGTACGAGTGCTCCACCGACAGACCGGCCTGCACGAGGAAGTAGGTGGAGTAGTTGGAGAAGGAGTTGCCACTGAGGTTCTGGATGGCCCACACCATGCACACAATTTCTGTCCTGCGCAGGTCGATGCCCTTGAAGCAGTCGATGTAGCGGGCGCCGGCGGTGATCTTCTCCTCGAGGGCAGCCGTGTGCACCATCATGGCCACAGTCTCGTCAGGGTCAAACTGGTCGGCAGTCTTCGCGCTGGTCAACCGCACGAGGGAGCGCTTTGCGTCGTCAAGGCGGCCCTTGCGCACCAGCCACCAGGGCGACTCGGGCGCAAAGTAGACGCCAATTATGAGAGGGACGGGCCACATCCACTGGAGCGCGTAGGGGATGCGGTATGCCCATTCGGACTGGACGTCGATGTGGGCACGGATCACGCCGATACCGATGAGCTGGCCGAGGCCCCCTGGAGTCGATTGTCAGCGGTGGCCTAGGGGAGGATGCTACACAACGAGGGGCGAGCGAGACTAACAGCAGAAGTTGACATAGGTGGTCAAGTGGCCGCGAAGGGCGATGGGGCACACCTCTGCGGCGTAGGTGATGGTCAGAGTCTGGAAGACACCCCACGGCAGACCTGCGAGGATCTCCGCGACGAGCAGAGTCTGGACATTCTGGGCGGTGAAGAAGATGGCGACAACGCCAGACAACCAGACGAGCGAGCCGATGACGGTCCAGCGGTAGCCGATCTTCTCGGACAGCCAGCCGTTGATGAAGAGGCCAATGATTTCGCCGCACGTCACGCCGTTGGTCAGACCCGACTGCCAAGCGGCAGAGAGCTCGTAGGAGCCATCGGGCTGGAGATCGCCGTACTTTTGGTTGAACTGGGGGAAAGCAAAGAAGTTTGAGACGAGAGAAACGTCATATCTGGAGAGGGGAGGTGAGTTGGGCGTCTCGCCAGCAGCATGCATTGCGCACGGCAGGCGGAAGTGGTGGACTTACCCCTCCATGACGATGCAGGTCGAGATGAGCAGACTCCAGCCAATGGCCTTGGGGTAGAGACGGATGCCCTCGAGCAGGGTCATCTTCTGCTCCTTGTCAGATGCGCTTTTGGCGTCTTTGACAAAGGCGTTGGGCAGCTTCTCGGGATGCGGGTGGTCATCCGAGGGCCGGCTGTCGTGAGCGGTGACGGCGTCCATTTTGGGGGACTCGGGCATTGCGCGAGAAGTGGCACCGGTTCTGTGATGTTGCAATCGAGTCAGCCAAAGCAAAGGCGTCTGGCAGTCAAGACAACGCTGTGCTGTGTGTGATGTGCTGTGAGGCTTCGCGATAACGGAACGGGCTGCGGCGGGTTTGGAAAAACTGGACAACCAGCTGTGAAAAGGCGCGTGCGGGCCCCCCCTTTGGTGTTTGCTTGCCCCCGTGGAGAGCCAGCAGATTAGACTGGGTCTTCTCGGACCGCCGGACGGTGCGCGACTGGAGAGTTGGGCGGGAGATGTGGGAACAAACGTGATGAAGCTCCACGGGCGGGCAGGGAATGGCCAGCGACTAAGGGACGCACACCGAGGTGAACTCACCGGCGCGATAAGATTTATGGGGCGTTTCTAGGCAAGCCGCGATCTTGCGAGATTGGGTGTGTCGCCGAGGGGACGGACGTGGAGGAGGAGATGAGGAGGGAGGGAGGGCAAAGTGAAGATCGCGGGGTACACGGGGGCTTTTTATCTGTCGGGAGTGACGACGATCTGCAGTCTGGTCTGGTCTGGGGAAGTTGGTTCGTGACATGGACAGGTCCCGTTGGCGGCTGCGAGTGGACGGCAGAGGGATGCGGGGGAAGATGGGGTTGGGGTTGGATGGAGATGGGATGGATGGAGAGGGAGGGACGGGGACGGAGAGAATACCGCGGTGTGTGCCCTGAGTAACGTAGCACTACTGGCGAGCCCGGTCTTGTTCTGGGCACTCGATTCGATTCTGGGTCGTCTCGCCGACGATGGCTTCAAGTCGGTGGATAAGGTGTGGAGGGACAGCGTCATCCGGTGTTCCGAGTCTGTCAGAGAGTCAGTTCCTGCCCGTGATCGTGAACTTTGAACTGAAGAAAGTGAATTGGTACAAACGCTAAGGTAGGAAAGTCCCAAACTGCCGACGCCTCTCCCGCCTCTCCTCGATGGAACTCTGCAAATCTCTCCGACGACTCCTTCCCCAGCTCGCTCAGCTCGCTTATGTTGGTTGCCCCTTCCCTTTCTCGCTTCCCCGCATAACGTTTCGGGGAGGAAATGGGGGAAGGAGGGTGCTAGCCCAGGCCCATTTCCCAGCGCCCGACCACTGACCGCCGTCCTTTTTCGCGGGGTTCGTCAGCAGACACGAAGAACTTGGACCTCGGTCGTTCACTGGCAATCAATCCCAATTCGAGGCAACCACCCAAATGTCAACCACTGCCACTGTACTGACATCGACCATCCCCCGAATGTCCCGCTTCCCCGGCTTTTTGATCGCGCAGGCGACACAGCATGCCGACCCCAGACGCGCCCGTGGCCGATCCCCTGAGCGCGACCACATGGTGAGTGAGACACGAAACCCGCATTGCATTTGTCTTCCGTCGGTTCCTGTTGGACGTCCGTACCTTGGGTCTGGCCTGGTCCCGACGGGACGGTGCGGTGCCTGTGGAAATGGCGTGTTCCTCGCCCGATTGCCTTTGCCCGGTCGGCGATTCGCGCCCCTTCGACATGTTCCATCATCGTCGAGAATTGCCCTCTTTGGCAATTGGCCCCCCTCTCTCGTATCAACCCTTTCTGACTTCCTCCAGCGAGCCGTGTCGTGAGCAACATCTACGATGTGAGCCTCCCCCTCCCTCGGCGATATTATCCTCTACTCACATCTCCCCCAGGCGACCGCGTCCTCCCCGCCTGCAGCCGGTGCCGCTCCACAGGCCGCGAGTGTCTCAAGGGGTACAAGTTCAAGTTTGCCCGTCATGACGCCTTTGACCGCGCCCAGCGATGGCCCAGGCCGCCCAAGCGTCTTCGCTTCGTACACGAGTCGGGCCTCGACGACGCTGGTGTTGTGCTTGCCGATACGGAGGATGCCGTGATGGAGCTTGAGAGGCCAGAACAGCCGACTGTTGTCAAGGACCTCGCCGAGCCGAGGAGGGATGTCGGTCATCGCGCAAACTCGTCGGCATCGCGGACGCCGGCGGCTGACCTGGTGCGGCATCATCACCAGCAGATCAACGAGCATGAGCAGACTCAAGCTCAGGGGCCTCCTGCCGATGAGGATGACCATGCCACGTACGCTCCCTACGACGATACTATCAAGGCAAACATCTACCTTGACAAGCCCGTCTGGCCCATCGAGCGTCGTGACGAGGCCATACTCTTCCGCCATTACATCCAGAAACTGGCCATCTGGGTACGTCTCCCCCTTCATCCTCACTTGGCATCATCTCTCACACCCTCAGCTCGACCTCTGTGACCCCCTCACCCACTTCCAATCCTCTGTGCCCTCCCGCGCCGGCACCTGCCCCATCCTCCTCAACGCCATCTTCGCTCTATCTGCTCGCCACCTCGCCCACACTGCTCGCTACGACACCCTAGCCTCCAACCGCTACCATGAGCAATGCCTCACCTACCTCATCCCCCTGCTCGACCATGCCGTCACAGTCTCCGACGAGAACCTCTTCGCCGCCACCATCATCCTTCGCGTCCTCGAGGAAATGGATGTCCCTACCCTCGGCCAGGACACTCACGGCCACCTCCTCGGC